>CAEGAE010088111.1:0-80593 GCA_903067095.1 Girardinus metallicus | reverse complement strand
AGATAGATAGATAGATAGATAGATAGATAGATAGATAGATAGATAGATAGATAGATAGATAGATAGATAGATAGATGTGCTGTTTTCACGTTACTGGAAAGCAAAGTCAGAGTCAAAGTCCAAGCTGACCCCCTGCTTTACTGTTGTACTTAGGAGCCTGGTACAACCTGTCTTTGCAGGGTTTTGCCAAGTATGAGTAATTTACTAATAAATAGCTGGCAAGCATTTTTTTTTTGTACATTCATCATAGTCAATTTATTATTATGTTCCTGAAATACCTAATAACACAATGCGATGGTTTTATTTGATGCTTAGATGTTCATTGCCTCAGACAGATACATGACTCAGCATAAAAAAGATTTAAAAACTGTCGCTGAAGGATCTCCATATTATCAGCAACCTCACCTGCCTTCGTTCATCAGTTTCCCTGGGAGTGATGTGGCCCCTGGCCCTGCTTCAGATTAGCAAGAGGAAAGGTGCTTATTGCACACAATGGGGCCCTTTTTTCCCTTTTTTTTTACCTTTGGCCTGGAGCTCCAAACACCCCTCTCAGTACAGTGGAAACTCCTCCGCTGTCTAGTTTTCACTTGAATGTTTTTTCTAGTCGGCCTCTCTGTTTTCCCCTCTTGATCCCATTTTCTCTGCTTTTATTTCTCTGCGTGATGAGTACGGACAGGCTGTTTACCTGCAGGGACACAGATGAAGGCGCTGATACCGATGATAGCTATCGAACAAACAAAACCTCGACCAAGAAAAGGATAACTTACATGTCAAAGAGCTGCACATTGCAAGTACAAACTGACTCAGCATGCGATACGCCAAACAGATGGCACATCTGTGCAGCCTTTTATTCACTTTCGGCTGATAAGCTGTCAGATTTTTACCAAAACAAGAAAAAAAAAAGCTTTGATATGTTTGCTGCCTTTAGGTGAAGTTGATGCTAAAGAACCCCATCTCTTCAGTAAACAAACCTGTCTTGATGCACTCGAAGGTGTGTGTGTAGGGGTGTGTTTTAGTGTGTCTGTGACAGTAAGGTTGTTGGGGAGTCAGTCACTTCCAGTGTGAGGTGGTAATGCTTAGTGACAAGGATAAACAGTGCTGGGGTTTGCTCCTTCCAAGGTAGGGGGTGAGGAGGAGGAGGACCGTGTCAGCCTCTCTCTTCCTCCCGCCCCCTCCTTGTCATTTTTTCAATTATTTCTCTCTCGTATGTGTCCCCACAGACCCCAGAGGCAGAGGCTGCATCATTTAAACCGAGAGCCTGTTTAGATTCTGATTATAGCTTCCTCTCTTCTCACCATTCTGTGCCATCACACACACGCACACACACACGATGCTGGCTTCTTGCTGTGGAGCGATTACCTGAAGAAGTGAATTTATGAGGCTGTCATCCTTCCAAGAAAGTTACACTTATGTATATGAATCACCTACAGTAGGAATGGCCTATTCCTGTCCTCAAGATGTTTTCAACATGTCACTGCACAGCGTTGATCACCCCCTGATCAAGTGGTTTCAAGAATATACGCATGTACAGTGTAAACGTAGCGCAGACTTACAGTAAGATCGCACAAAATACCAAATTTTTTTCTCAACTACATTTTTTTCTAAATAAATAATATATTTTGATCTAAATTTTATTTTTTCTTACTTAAAAAAAATATATGAGAAAAGTATTTGTACTATTCTTGATAATCAACAAAATAATTTTTCCAAGAAGCATTTAGCGTATTTCTTCAATGAAATACGCTAAATGCTAAATTGCTTATTCATTTTTGATAATGAGCTCCATGTCTTATTGCCATCACCCTAATATTTATCTTTCTTGGTAAGATTCAGGTCAGGACTCTGGGTGGGCTGCTTCGAAACATTGATATTACTATGAAAGAGCTCCTTTGCGTTTGTAAAAGAATGTGCCGTCTTGTGGGCAGAAAAACTTCAGAATGAGAATTCCTCGTCACACACTCTCGTATGTATTGGTTATTACAGGGTTGAAGCAACATCTGTTTAGTTTTTGTTCAGTGGGAATCATTGCAGTGTCTCACTCCGATTGGTCATAATTTGGGGAAATAAAAAATAACCTGCTGCAATTTACCTGCTTTTTAATGCTAATTAGATGTTGGTGGATTAATAAACCCTACTCCCCTGAAAAGTATATTTTTTTCATTGTCATTCATAAAGAAAGACCCTAATCAGTGTTTACTGGCAGGTGCAAAGCTCTTAGTTAATTTTCAGTGATTATGCAGACATTTTGGCCTGTTTGTCGTGTTTGCTGGCTGGTTTGATATCAGACAGCAATCCCTCTTCTCTTTCCTGAGTGGCAAAAGGCTTCCCTCCCAGCTAGGATGAAAAGTCATCAAGGGAGAAGAGGAGAGAGGGATGAGGCCTCATTGAAATGCAAGTTACATTCCCCGATTTCTCTCTCTTCTCTCCTCTGGGACTTCATGCCTTTCTCTTCCTTCTCCTTCCCATCTTTCTGGGCTCTCCCCGGCTCCCTCTCCCTGCCTTTGTTAATCAGTTAAACTCCCTCTTCAAACAACCCCTCTAATTACTCCTCCGCTCTCTGTAAACGACAGGGCTGTCTCCTGCTTTCTCTTCTCCTCCCTCCTTTCCTCGCAGCTCCCTCCATCCATGGCAGGGGTTAACCTCTGTCAGCTACTGACCCCTCTGAAGTGTGAGTCTGCCTGTGCATGTGTGCACTGTTCAACTGCTTGTGACTTTTTCTTGCATTGTTAATGATATAAGTGACTTTTTACTCTTTTATCTTTGTGTTACTAGTGGTTGGTCTAAATAAGATGCAATAAGAACAGGGATTGTGACTTTTCACCTGTATGTCAACATGTGGATGCCTGTTGAGACTCTTGTCTGCCTTCTGCTCTTTCTAGAAACCTTCTCTGTTATTTCTGCTTGACAGCTCAAACACTTGTCTTATCTTCCAACCATTATTTCTCAATACTTCCTCCTTCCTCGCTACGTCCTTGTCTTTCCTGTCCTATCCCTGCTCGCAACCACCTTCCCCTTCCCCCTCCCACCTCACCTCCCTCTTCCCACTAATCTACCACGCATCTCTCTCTTTTAAATTAACATGCAACATGAAAAAAAAAAATGTACGACAGCGGGGGTAGAAAAAAATTAAATGCATTTAATAAATGGCTGACTTCAAATCACCCGGCTTTTCAGACTCTCCCTATTCACAGTCCAATGAAAGGGGAGAAATCATTCACCAGGAGAGACAAAGCCGAATGAAAATATAATTCTGCATTGTGAGGCGCTTTTGTCCTGGCCCGTCAAATCGCTAATGGCGAGGCTTTTGTTTTGCGCCGGGGCTCTGAGGCTGGCGGTGTCGTATGGCGGTGGCAACGCATGCCCCATAATCACAACGCTTTGTGATATTAGATTATAGGGGCAATTAATGGCGTCAAACCTTAGCTACTCAACATTCAGCTTACCACACACATACACACACATACACATGCACACAGGCCCGCACATGCGGTTCCGGCATCACAGTGTAATCCAGCACACAGAAAGGTGCTATAACTCCAGTAATTATTACGCCTCTGACTTGAAAATGTCAATGGCGGTGTGTATAAAATAGAATGTATGAGTAGTCGGTGAGGAAGAATGGGATGCACAAGAGCAATTAATTACAGCTTTTCATTTGGCAGCCTAGACTGACAAGGCCTGGCGGCGGGGGCAAGCTGGCATGACGCCAGGCGGCACCCATCACCACCCCCCATCTTACTAGCTGCTCCCCCCAGGACCCTCCGCTACCTCTCATCCACCCGCCCCCCATCTCCCTCGCCTATTTCCTTACCAACTGCCACAACTCCAAAGGGTCGTCTGACTCACCCCGCTTTGCCCCCCGTCTTCTTTACATCCACTCCTCAAACACAAACTCTTGCTCTTCTACACAATCATACAGTACAGCCGCTTGTAAAAACAATAAAGTATTATGTTGTAATTATATATAAATATCTGTAAAGCATGTACAGCGGAAAACTGGTATTGGCGGGGTTAGGGAACCGTTAAAATCCGTGAATACTCAAGATCTCAAGACTTTATGAGTGTCTAAAAACACTCATGAAGGAATATTTTCATAGTTCACACACCAAATATACCTTAATATGCATTAATATGTACAATGGAGACCGTCTTAGCAGAAGCTAATGTCAACAGGCTTTCTTATTTTTGCTTTTTGTGGAAACAATCAGCAACAAGAAAAATAAATGCCAATCCATGTCAAGTAGCATTGCTTTTAGGTATTTTAGCTTCCCACGGTGCATCTTCTTTCAATTATTTTGGATATCCACCAAGACAGATTCTGTAAATAGATGGGTTTTCCATGAATAATTTGCATTTGCATTCCACAGAAAAACCTGAAAATAGGTTAAACTGCAAGTAATCAGGCTTCACTGTGATGCATTTGTATATAGTTATCTCTATTGTGATATGCCTGAATAAAACTCTTTATAGCTCTTTGCCATTACAAGTCACAAAATAGTAATTAGAGTTCATGTATATGTGTAATTTTATCTCAAACAGTGTTCTGGAGACCGAGACACACGTTAGACTGACCAGAAGTTTAAATCAGGTTTAAGTTAAAAAAAAAAAAACCTATGAACATTTACAATTGTACACCCTATTATCCGAAAATTGAGAAAGTATGGCACAAGTGCAAAGCTACTGAGACGTTGAAGTCAATGTAAAATGACAGACCAGGTTTCTTCAAAGGAGCTACAGAGATCCAAAGTGAATCTGTTAAAAAGACAGCTATTAGTTGGAATGCTCCACATATCTGGCCTTTTTTAGAAATGTGTTTTTGAAGAACACCATTTTTTTTGGCAAAAAGACAAAAAGAAGTCATGATTAAAAGTTTCCACAAACCAAGTAGGATATACAGCAGGAAATTAGGTTTTTTATTAGATGAGACCAAAATGTGACTTTTTATTTACACCTTTCTCAGTACATGTACTTTTGCATGACACTGTATATGTGCTGTATGCCACCAACCTGGCTACTCACTGGTATTCTGTAATATTTCCCCATCCCTCTATCAGTGTGTGTCTGTACGGAACAGGAAGACAGAGGGGCAGCTGGTAACAGATAGCTGGTATTTATAGCCTTTTTTGTTTATGGAGTAAAACTGGTTCTTTATAGATTTAATCTTTCAGTGACAGCTCACCTCCCTGTCTCTCTCACTTTCTCCACACCATCCATTCAGGTGGTGAGGAGATGGACAACTCTTCTGTAAAACTGTTTTTATTTTTATCTCGTACGCCCATACAGACAGAGATTCGCTCATTGAAAAAATTTATAATTGTTTTTTTTTTCCTTTTCAAGTATTCATCAATAACACACGAAGCTTACCGATGTTCAGACAGTGAGAGAATCCCTTTAGATCTTAAAAAGTATCAGCTTTCAAAACCATCTCAACCATCTCCGTAAATATTTTCATACCATGTCTTTTTATCCCTTTTATTATCTATGCTTTCTTTTAACTGGTGTTGTTCCAGTTAAAAGAATACAAAAATGCAAAATTTAAATACAAAAATGCTTTGTCAGCAGAACTGCCGCTGTGGTGTTTTCTTCTCTGTTGTGTGTACATTTGCACTCTCGGTTTCAGATTTATGCGGTAAGCTGGTCCCCAGAGTTGCAGTGTTTGTAATCAGATTAGCATCTCTGTACATTTTCTGTGTAAAATGCAAGAGCATTAAGGAAGATTTGCAAAACACATCTGCAAAAATTACAACTATGTACTGTCTCCCTCGCTTTCTGCTTCTTTAGGCCGCCTGCAGCTTTATCTGATGAGATGAGCATCTCATCAGATACCCAACTTTGTTGTTCCTTTTCCCTCCTAGCTAGGCCCGGCCGTGCTAGGGAGAGAATCGACGGCAGTCATAATCATGTGTTTATAAAAGCAGATAAGATTTTTTATTTTGTTGGTAGATTGCATATCTGTCCTTTCATCTCCGGCTGCTGCCACGGAAATTGACGGTTTTTAACAGTGCCAGCCATGTGCCGGAAAATGTCAACAGTATGTGTGTGTTTTAGTGTGTCTCTCTATTTGTCTTCATCTGATGCTGCCTGTTTTTTCTTCGCAGTGAGTGACAACAGAGAACAAGAGACAAACACACACACCCTGACTTACCTGTCTGTACCAGCCTGCAGCATAACCAGCTTGTACTGCAGCTGTATTTTAACTTGAGCATTCACTTTGCGGGCACAGTCATGTTCAAGTTTTCTGTTTGTTTTTTTTTCTGTCGATTGGGTCTCTTTGCACAAAGCTTCATCTGTTGACTGATTAAGTTGTTCTTGTTTTACATGATAACATTAAGGTGTGTTAGGACGCTTTTAACATGTGCTGTCTTCTTTTCCTGTTTTGTCTTCAGGTGCCCGTGTCCATGGCCATGATGAGCCCACAGATGATCACTCCTCAGCAGATGCAACAGATCCTTTCCCCCCCTCAGCTCCAGGCCCTGCTGCAGCAACAACAGGCTCTCATGCTACAGCAGGTAAAAACTTCATGCTTTCCCTTCCTTCAGTGCTTAATGTTTAGCTCAAATTTGGTGACATGTAAATATGCAGTATGCTACTCATTCGTGGTTTGACCTACAGAACATTCATAAAGATTTATTAGCTTTGTCTTTAAGACTAAGAATCTCCATTTAATTTGCTTTGAAGGTTTTCAAATATAGATATAGTGTCAAACTTAATGTCCTCACCTTTACGTCAGGTGTTCTTACTTAAATTTTAGACTGACTTCACCAGACAAATGTGGACACTGCAGCTAAAAAGCACTGTGAAAGTCAAACTTCAATTTGACATGAAATATTGTATTTTTGTACCCAGGATTCTTCAGTGTTGGATGAGGCTAGAATTTGATTTTGGTGTTTTCCAGGGTTAGATAATGATGAACAAAGATGATAAAAATGTGGAGAATATATTACTAACATACTTTACTGCCTGTTTCATTGTCAAAATCTTTTCATTGTTTATTTCCTTTCTTCCTTTGGTTTTTATTTCTTTGTGTCCTTCCTTTCAACTTTCCTTTCTATATTCTTTGAGGTCCCTTCATTTCTTTCTTCCCTTCCTTCCATTCCTTCTCCCTTCCTTATGTAATTTCTTGATTCTTTTCTTTCTACCTACCTTGTGTCTTTCCTCCCTTCTCTCTTTTCTTTCTATTTTTATTCCTTTTGTCCACTTTTTCTTTCCATGTGTCCTTCCTTTTCTTCTTTCTTGTGTTTCTGTTTCTCTTTCATTTTGGGTTCCTCTTTCCACTTGTCATTTCTTCTTTCCTTTCTTCCTCATGTTCTTGCTTCACTCCTTCCATGTATTTCCTTACTTCCTTCTTTCCTTTGAGTTTCTGTGTTTATTCAGTCTTGCCAACTGTTCATCATGAACAATAATATTTTCTATTTGGAAAACTGTCAGTTAAGTCTGAAAAAAATTTAAATTTTTAAAATTAAACATTATTAAAATGTATTAAAAAATACCTGTAAACCCCTCATGTTTGGGGATTTTTGCAGATGAGGAACATATTGATTTGAACCAATCATTAAGATTATCTTTTGTGTAATGTGCCTGCAAATATGCAAGTACTCAACCATACAGACAGATTTGCTTTTGGGCAACAAAACATGAGTCATACTGAATCAGGAGTGTGTGTCATGCTGATTCCTGGCCCCTTGATATTAGGGGTTGCCATGTCGACATTACTCAATAAACACCCTTCAGCTGTAGTAGATTTGTCAAATACTTAGCCACACCAACACATCCCCACCAACCTGCATGAGCAAAGCACACATGCCGGCCCATAAAGGGTGTGAATTTGCCTCTTAACAGTGTGGAGACACAGGAGTAATTGCATGGTGTAGGGGTAGGCTAGAAAACTGGAGCATAGTCTGTAGATTTAATAGGAAGTGGTTGCTTTAGGCAACTGTAAATTGTGGTGGGAAGATCTGACAACGTGTATCACAATGGAAATGTGAAAAAATCTATCAGGTTTCTGGGAACAGACAAGCAGAATGACAGAGATCCTCCTCGCTGGTCCTTTTCTATACTTTTTTTTTTTTTTTCATTTTCTGTAACAAGGAAAGAGAAGACGCAATGAAAGGGGGTTGATAATGCACTCTCACTCACTGCAACGCTAATAAAAACCATCGAGTTTAACATTGCTCTCCCACTTAATTAACCACAGTATGGGCCACGCACTTAGTGTATATCTGCAAATCAGGCACTTTTACCCACACACACACGCACGCACACGCACGCACACAGGACAAATCAACCAACACATCAGTCACTGAAGCATTAAATTTCATATCCCCATGGCAATAGTGCCCTGTGTAAGAGTGTGTAAGTAAGTTTTACAGCCCATTGCTACAAAGCAGATGTGTGTTTGCACGGGTGCTGATTTGTGGATGCGAGTTTGTGTGTTAACCTTTAAGTTTGCTCAAACCTTTACTTATGCTATGGCTGCTTTGCATTTCGTTCATTGTGTTTTTCTCTAAAGTCAAGGTCATGGTAATAGGCTGGAGAGGTGAGTGCCTCACTTACACATACACTTAATGTACAGAGCCACTGAATCAAATCATTAAAAGACCGTAATTATCACTTAATTATTCCTTCAACTCACCACTCAGCAGCCGAGGGTGAGTGTGTGTGTGTGCGTGCCTGCTAGCCTGTGAGTGTGTGTGCTTGCATATGCATTTGTCTGTGTGATTAGGAGGCGATCAGGGCTAGTGACGCAGAAAAGAGAGATTAACTCTGCCTAAGGAGTGATAAAAGAGAGGAAAGACAGATGGAAAGTAAAAGAAAGAGCAGCAAGAAGGAATGACTCCTGCATTTAAAATGAATTAAGCACAAAAAAAGAGAGGGGGGAAAAAAAGAATATCGCAGAAGTAAAGCTGTAAATTATGCAAAGGAGAAACAGGATAATGTGAAACAGCCTTGTTTGTAAAAAAAAAAAAAAAAAAAGAGCCCTGCATTGTACCGGGTATGTGTGGCATGGACGGGTAGCAGTGTGTAGTCTGCTCGCCGTAAGGTCAGACAAATGAGAGACCGAAGCAACTGCTGCGCTGTGAAGTCATTCTCTGCTGAAAAGCCTCTTTGAACATTTGATGCACCATGAAACAAAGACAAACTGCAGATGGACACATGTACAAGCTGTTCTCGGGAGAATGACTTCCCCTCCTCCTGCTCTTCTGAAAACGCGCACACACTCACAGAGACTGAGATGCACTGTGGTCAGTGAGTTTTCCCTCTCTCCTCAGCTGAAGATTGTAATCTTAATGGGGCTTCCTGGGTAAATTAATGATTACTAACCCAAACAAACAGACAAGCTGTGACCAGTCAGAGTATGCTGTTCGTGTGTGTTTGTGTTTTAGAGTGTGTATATGTGTTAAATCCACTCACTTCATTTTATCAGACTAAGGGATGACAGTTATGTTAAAATAGAGAGTGTTGATCTATAAACTTCTTACTGTGACAAAAGACGCACAGCTTTAAAAGAAAAAGTAGCTTTCTCATATGTCAGGGTAAATCCGGCTGCTCTCTGAAGGCCTCTGAGGTTTGTTAGAGAAGATAAGAGAACAAACAACATCACAAAGAACAAGGAACATGGCAGACATGACAAGGCAAAAGCTGTGGAGAGACTGTAAGCAGGATTATGTTATAAAACAACATCCCAAGCATTGGACATCTCTCAGAGTTCTGCTCAGTCCATCAGAAAGGAAAGAAAATAGCACAACTGCAAATCTACCATTAGATGGCTGCCCACCTAAACCTCCAAAGAGATCCATGTGCCAGGAGAGTTATTATGATTTCAGGTCAATCATTAGTTGTTCATTTCACAAATCTGGTCTTTATGGAGGAGTGGGCATAAGACATTTGTGCCAAAACTTGAAAATTGCTGCTAAGCTCAAACTATTTTGCGAAAAGGTTGAACTTTCAGTCTCTAGATTAACAAAATTGGTAGAGCCACAGTCCAAAAGACATGCAGCTTTACTACTTTTTGAAAACCAGGTAACCTTTATCCTACACTATACAAATATGCACTTCTTTGCATTGGTTAATCACTTAAGTTACCAATAAATATCAGTGAGGTTTTGGTTGTAATGGGATGTGAAAAGTTTTAGCTGGTATGAGTATATTTGCAAAAAACTGCTCTGTGTTCTCCCTATTTATCCTAACAAGCTTGCCAGTGTTTCTGCCCGCTCCCTGTCTGTCGGCCTCCATTGTGCTGCAATCATCTCCTGCAATTCGGAGCTTGATCTCTGGATAATCTGGGGGGACTTTGCCTTGACATGCACGATCACACTGACCCACTCAAACAGCTGCACAATGTACCTCAGCAGCCTCTCCCAGGTCAGCGTTCGCTTGTTGCACATGGTTTGTCAATAAACCACACACTGCCACAACAATACGCTGTGGCCTCAACTAAGAGCACTGGAATTGAAAGCATCTGTGCCATTTGAGGCTCCTGTTTAGGTTACATTGTCTGACTGTGGAGGATCGTTTCAGTACTGGTGGCGTTGTTGAGGCTTCTGCAGTTTGTGTTGTGACTCACTCACCTCATATTTCTCCATCCCTCTGCCCCCGTCCTCCTTAACCCGCCTCCCCCACCCTGCACCTGTCCATAGTTACAGGAGTACTACAAGAAGCAGCAGGAGCAGCTGCATCTCCAGCTTCTGACTCAGCAACAGCAGCAACAGCAACAGCAACAGCAGCAACAGCAACAGCAGCAGCAGCAGCAGCAAGCCGGGAAGCAGGCGGCAAAAGAGGTGAACTTAGCCATGTACACTCTCACTCAGTTCAAGCACACTCTGAAGTGCAGAAGTGCTCTTAAATGCAGTAAAGTGGCTGACATGTGAGAGTGCCAAGAAAAAAAAAGATGACAAGAGTCTAATGTATGGAATTTAGGCCAGATACTGTATGGTGCTCATGTTTTAATGTTATTGTGGGGCTCACACAAGTCTGAATCCCCAAGCTAACGCCTCAAGGTCGAAAATATTAGATGTTACCTCTAGAAGAAGGATCCAAGAAGAAGCAGTTATTTGAAAGTGGTTTGATCCCCAACTAAACTACATGGCCGGTTCCCTCCCTACAACTTGCATAGAAACTAAAGGTGACAGAGCCTTTTCAGCTACAGTATGTCTCTAGCTGTTCTCTTGAAAGGTGCTATAGAAATTCCATTTAAACAACATTTATCCCGAATTTAATTAAATAAGCTTGTTGCGGATGAGAACTCCCTGCCTAAAGTCGGGCCAGTGGGTAACTCCAACAAGAATGACATATTAATGAAGCAAAATGTATATAATTGTAGCTTGCTATTTTTACCTGCAGAGTTCCCCTTTTTATCACTACGATGAACATTTTGAAAACACAGTAGTTTTGTATTAATAAAAGTGTTTAAAAAGATGTGAAAATGGCCACTTTCTACCAAATAGGCCAAGAACTTGTATTCTGGTCCCATTGGATAAAAGCACTTACTTCCATATGTATGTCATACAATCGTCCCAAAATAGTGGATTGGACTTTGGACTTTTACCAAGATAAATACAAATAAATACTGGGGGTGTTCAAGCATTGACCTCTCTCTAAAACCTTGGGTTGTCTAAAACATATATACCCTTAAAAGTGATCCTTTGGGATATTTTAGAAATTATGTTTAACGTTGCGGGGTTTCCAACCAACAAATTATAGATTACAAATGCAACAAATAAAATAAAAATTGCATAAGCGTTTTCTTGTGTGGACAGGGATTTGATCTCACCAAGTCTCTTTCATTTGGATGTTAATTTAAGTTTTTCTCTTCTCTGTTTAGAAAAAATATCTCTTGACAAAAATCTGAAATTTTAACAAAAATTGTATAATGAGCATGCTGCTTGACGAGGTGGCAATAGGGTAAATATCAAACAGCACATCAAAACAAAGCAAAAAAATCAACAACATTCTGAGCATAGCTTGTGACTTACTCTGAACAGTGGAACTTGAGTTTTATTTGACACAATTTACTCTCTGTGCATTATCACTCACCTTCTTAGGGCTTATTCAAGAAAAATGGCACTTAAGAGCTCTACCCTGTTGCAGTAAAAAAAAAAGGCAAAAACACATACACACAAGTGCAACATGCAAAAATACACAAGCTCTTGCAGATTTAATTAGCACTGTGATCAATGAGGATCACATGAAGTAGAATATGGATCATGTAGACATATTTGACATAATAACAGTGGTCAGGTACAAGAAGTTTTGTGTTATTCTATATGTACAATATGTCATAACAATATTAAGAAGAAACAATGCAGGGGGAATCACTTCACTAGAAAGAGCTTGTGAGACATTTCTGAGAAATGCACAGGGAGATTTGTCCTCCTCCTCTCCCAGTGGGGAGAGCCCCCACCCCACCACCTCAGCCTCATGCTCCTCACTGACAGCGGGCAACCGACTCAACCGTGACCAAAGCAAACCAGTTGTGGTTGACTCGCATGTTGAGCGAGTGTCTGAATTGCTTTTCCGTTCTCCCCCATGCTCCTCCGCTGTCCCAGTTTTCAGGTTGCTTGTCCTGCAACAATGAGACAAGTGCAAACACTGGTCACACAGCCACACGTACACGCAGACAGAGGGAGGCTTGATGCGTGATGGTTCACTGGCCAAACACACACACACACACACCTGGGGGAATATGCCTCCCTACAGAACTGCAAGTAGCAGTTCTGTAGGGAGGCATGTGACCAAGGCTCTCTCCAGCTGCCATGACCTGCTGACATACAGTGCATCAATAATCTATTAATAGCTGGCATATATAGCAATAAAACACTGTAGATGCTGTAAAAATTTTGCTTTTCATTTCTGTGTGTTTTTTTTTTCTCTTTCAAACTTAAGTGAGTTTTGTGACTTTAAGTGACCAGAAAAGAATAAAACCTACTTGAGCAAAAATATATGGAGGAAAGAGCAAAGAAAAAAAGTTCTCCCTCCTAACTCTTGGAAGTGTTTGTACATCAGTGCCTATGACTTTTTGCCCTTCTCACTTTGAGCAGCAATTCCTTTTTCACGTTCAAGGCTTTGTGGAAGTGATGCATTGAAAGAAAAACGATGTATGTGCGTGCTGAGTTGCTGTTCTGTGTGTTGCCGGAGCATTTGGGACTGGTCAGGAGTCAGCTTAATGAAGTGACTCTGACCATCACAAAAAGATGCGTGTTTGTGTATGTGTGTGTGTGTGTCTTTGGATTGGCCGTCTACAGTTGCCTGTGTGTGTGTGTACATGTATGCTACTGTGTGACTGGCAGGTTCAGACAGTGTGTGATGTGCTCATAAATCACATTGACAGCCTGTTACTGCGCTAGCTTTGGCCACTCAGCCACAGCTAATGTAAACAGAGCACAGGCACACGCACACACACACACACACACACGCGCACCCGCACACCCCCTCAGTGTGTGTGTTTTAAAGAACCGTAGCCATATCTCAGGAGACAATGAGAGGCAGAAGAGGGGGGAGGGGAGGATAGAAAAAATGGACAGACAAGTTTGAAAGGGAGGGCCAGGGGCCTTGGAGAGAGAGAGAAATGTAGGAATGAAACGGATTCAATCTGCTTGGACTTTCTGATCAACAGTTTATTTCAACCAAGAAGTGTCTGGTAAATCAGCTCAGTTATTGAATTGTCTCAGTGCGACAACGATTTTTACACATCTCACATCTGCGAGAGGTGACCGTTTCCAACTTACTATATGGTACATTTAATGGTGTAACCAGCAAAGAGCCTGGGATGTGGTTGTTTGGTCATCTGAATTTGCTTTTAAAATCAGTTCTGACTTCTGATTTTGCACTGATTTTGATTCGTGTTGGACTGTAAAATGACTTAGATTTCTGCAGGTGACAAAACAAGTCCTCATCTGAACAAACCTATACTGGGTATATTTACTAATGGAGGATTGTGTGTTTCTCAGATTCTGCTTCTGTCCTACATCTAATTACTTTGAGAATTTGAACAGCGATACTTCCTTCTTCCTCTTGTACTCTTTGTTTTAAACGCCATCTCAGAAAAAACGTGGCCATGACACACAGACTTAGTTAATAGAAAATGACTGAAAAAATGTTTGAAGTAAATTAAAAACCCAGAGAACTATTGATCAGGTTACCTTTAAATGATAACATCAAAAGCAATAAGTTAAGAAATGAAAGGATCTTGAATGAGTTTCACTGTGTTAACAAGGATTTACAAGATTATTTTAATTCCACCTCTGCAAACAAAACGATTTGTGCTTGTGGCTAGAGGAGTCTACATGCAGGAAGCATTTCCCAGATTGGCTTTGAAACAAGCTGCAGATGTGCAACAAATCAAACTGTGCAGTTTCCTTTATGACATTAAATTATCCATGCAGAATATGGTGCTGCTAGTTGTCATCCTCCCACCTCCTGCTCACCCACAAACACACCCAAACACACCTCCACCATACTTTTCCTCCCCAGGCACCAAGTCTGAGAGGAAATGACCTATTTGCCCTTCCTGAGAGTTCCTCTCTGTTCAAAGAGTTCTAGGCTGCCACTCTGTTTCACACACAATGAGAAGTTACATTTATTTATTTTTCAGCCCCGCCGGTTATCTGTGGGAGATAAAGTACACCTCTCTCAGGGGTTTTGCTTGTGCAGGGTCAGCTTGGGAAAAAGAGGGTAGGAGAGGGGGACTTGTCAGTTTTTTGTTTTTTTTTCTGATGTAAAATATTATTTCTCACTTTGTCTTTTACCTATAAAAAATGTGTGCATTAATTCTATTCTTTTAACGAAGTAATCCTAAATCACATTGTCACATTTACTCACATAACAACCGCAAATCTCAGCTCATTTTATTGGGATTTTATGTTATAGACTGATACGATGTATTGAATAACTGTATCAATGAAGAAAAAAGATAAATGAAAAATATTTGCTAATCTGAAAAGTGTGGCTGACATATGTATTCATCCCATTTTAATCTGATGCATTAACCAGTTGCAGAAGTCATCGAATTAGTAAACCAAGTTTTGTTTTGTGTTGCATAAAGTCAATATATACAGGTGTGTTTTGGACTAATCCATTAGAAGTTTGTTAGAGAATATTAGTGAATACCTTTAACAGCAAGTAATCCCACAAAAAACGTCAGCAAGAGTTAGTGTACAAAACAGTATCCATAGTTTAGAACATTCCATAAAGCATTGTTCTAATCAATCATTAGAAAATCTATTGATTAAAATGACAGGTGTGCCAGTAAGAATATAACTTATAAAGCAGCCAATAGATTCAGGGTAATTCTGAAGAAGCCACTGGTCAGAATGACCCAAAGTCCAGAATTAAATCTTATTGAAGATTTGTGGCAATATTAGAAAATTGCTTACAATCTGATCAAGTTACAATATGTTGATTTGCATAACTGGTAGAGACAAAGTCCAAACGTCCTGCATATACCATCGCAGTGAGAGATAGTTCCACAAAGTTTAATTTCAGGGGTGGGCTTTACACTTAAGCAAGCCAAAAATGACAACATGTAAAACGGATAAGAGGTTATTAACACTTTTACCAGGTGCTGTGAGCAATTTGGAAGCACAGCCTGTCTGACCTCCATTTCTCCTCCATGTCGAACAGCAGCTTGGCAGTAAGCAGCTGGCCTTCCAGCAGCAGCTGATCCAGATGCAGCAGCTCCAGCAGCAGCACATCCTCAACCTCCAGAGACAGGGCCTGGTTCCACTGCAGCCCACTGCCGCCATGCAGTCTCTTCAGCAAGGTACGTGTACACATAGGCATTCCCAAACAGAACCTGAAACAGGACACATCCTGACAAACACGAGCCTAGCTAAACACACACACAAGGCCTGTGCCCAGCGATGCCTGTGAAGCCTGTTAAGTTAATCAGCCTATAAAAGATAAAAGAAAACATGATTGGTAGGTTTGTGGAAAGTAGTCATTTAGATAATAGGTAAAATATGCCGCTAAGCCTCCCCTGCTTAGAGATGTGTGCATGTGTGTGTTTGTACTTGAGATTATCCAGGCACAAGAAAATCATCTTTCTCCTATTCCTGTGCCCACAGGATTTTTTTTCCTACGTGTAAGTTCTCCCACAGTTCCTTTAGCTTCTCAGCAGAGTTTCAGAGCGATAAATGTTGACTGCTGCTGGCCCGCCCTCGGTGAACATGTGTGTGTGTACCCACTATTGTGTACGCACTTGCGCGGCAATGTTTCACACATACTTTTGAGCACTATCTCACTCGCAGAGAATGCCTTAGGGGCTCTAAAGTGGCCGTAACATTGCTAAAGCGCTGACTGAGTTGACCAAACAGACCCATTTCCTTCCCTCTGTTTTTGATCTTTCACTTTTTCCCCTCATGCAGACTAGCACGGAGTCACTCACAGCAACACGCGCACACACGCATACATAACAAGGTTAAACTCTACCAAATTATCAAAGATTTGGATACGTTGATTTCCAATCCAAAGGTCTCCCAGAGGGCAAGTGGATTTATTCGTAGTGGAGAAAAACCTGGATAAGACTTGAGGACACAGTTGTGTTAGCAGAGAAAGATTTTTCAGACAGTTGCAAACATTTGGCCTCGGCGTCTCCTTCTCTTTCTTTGCTCTCCCTCTCTGCATAAGACTGGAATTTCCCTGCAGTGTGAAAGAGCTGGTCCATTGTGACAGCTCAGCCAGGCGTGAGCCAGAGCATTCCTCTGACCAGCCATGCCACACAAACACGCAAACACTCACGGATAAACACACACACTGCCGCCCTGCCTCATAAAGCTGTTGTGTTTTGTGAATAGGTCGTATGGGGTACCATGAGGGTTCCAACTAAGGCTTGTGTTTACTTCTATGACTTTGTGAGTTAGACGTTAGATCACTACTAGACTCCCTGACTTATAAAAATAATTAGAAACAATGAGTTTATGTTCAAAAGCATCAAGAATTCAGACATTTTAGTTGCAGATTTTAGTTATGTGGGGAACAAAAGCCTTGTATCTTTTCTGAGAATCAACAGAGCCTGTCAATTCTCTCTGTGTTTCTATTTTAACGAGATCCTGTGAAAAGCATCCAAGAGTTTAACTTTATACAGCTTAAGTCTATGTAACTTTTTTACAGGTTACATTTTTGGAAATAGTTTCCTGTTGGACATCATTCCTGTCCAACAAGGATGACATATGAACAATTCAATGTTACACACATCTATGCAATTTAATTAGAGCATAACTCCAGCTGTTCTGTGAAAGCATCAGAGGTTTGTTAGAGAACAGTAAAGAATAAGTAACATCATGAAGACAAAGGGACACAGCAGACCGTTCAGATAGGAAGTTGTGGAGAAGTTTAAAGTAGAGTAAGGAATAAAACATAGTCACAATTTTTGAAGATCTCAAAAAACATTATTTAGTCCGTCATCTGTAAAATAGATCTAAGATGGCAGACCGACAAACCTACCAAAATGCGACTGTTTACCTAAACTGACAGGTTTAGTTGGACTTCTGGCTGCTTTTCACAGACGCAGCTAAGAGAGTGACAGTAACACTGGAGGAGCTAAGGAGTTTTCTCTGCTTTTCTTCCACAGTGACAGAGAAACTACTTAGGGCAGATGAGAAGATGTATGTAGTTAAGAACAGGGCAGTCCTGACAGAAAACATAGTCAATGCTGCAGGGTCAACCATAAACACACAGACAGCAATGGAATGGTTTAGATCAAGGCAAATTTATGTGTGAAAATGGACCAGTCAAAGTCCGACTGAGAATTGAAAATTGATGTCCACAGTTGGTTTTCATCCAGTCAGAGTGAGCAGGAGCTATTTTCAAAGTACTGGTTAAGAAAGATCTGTTTCTAGATTAATTTGGTAGACATCCCTAAAAACACTGTAATTGCAGCAAATGTAGGTTATGCGGAATATTGCCTCCGGGGGGCTGAATACAAATGGGTGACACACTTTTCAGGTTTTTATTTGTAGAAAGTTGTGAAAAGTTCCCTATACTTTCATTATTGTGCGTTACTTTGAATTGGTCTGTCACATAAAATCCCAAGCAAACCTAAAAGTAAAAGTACTTTAGGAATTTGTGGTTGTAATTTGATAAAAGTTCAAAGGGTATGGATACTTTTGCAAGCCCCTTCCTATGGGTTAGCAGGGATACTCTCATCTTTTCAAATTTGGTCCTGTCAGTTATTGTTGGAGAAAGTTATGATTTTTTGATTGCAAATCTATCCTCACATGCGTTGTTTATTTTACACTTGGCACTAAACTACCTTCCATCTGTTTTCTCCAAACCGGCATATTTATTTTTAATTGAACATACTCCCCTGGTTCAGGCTTCCTAACATAACAATCTTGAACCACTTTACACTTTCACTCTCTGATCGTCTCCACAGATTGGTTTGGTTTCTTCCCGGATAATTCCAGCGCATACACACGTACACGTATGTGTGCACACCAATACACGCACGCACACACACACAAAAATCTGTCTGCGCACTTACACTACTTCATTTTTCCAGAGTGAGAACTTTTGTTTTGGCGGAGGCCAGAGAAGAATGCAGACAAAGCAGACATAATATTTGGATTGCTGAGAGGTCCTTGTATGTGTATGTGCAGATGTGTATTATATGTGAGTAAGTGCATGTTAAAATACGCTGGAGAAGGCTGCGGCATTTTCAGCCGTCTCTCCTTCACTGTCAAATTGGACCAGAAATAATAATGCTGCAAGCAGAAGGAGCTCAGTGTGTGCACACACTTTTTTTGCACAAACAGTGGCGCTGATGAAGTCCTTATGGGCAACTCCCACCTTAACTCTGTACTTCTCAAGCTGGTAAAACTACGACTCTGAATGAGTCAGGAAAGAGCCATTACTTAATGACAGAAACAATGGAGATGACTTACTAGTGCCCAACAGGACATTTAAATCAACCTCTAGACCAGGGGTGGGCAACTCCAGGCCTCGAGGGCTGGTCTCCTGCAACTTTTAGACGCATCTCTACTTCAACACACCTGAGTCAAATAATGAGGTCATTACCAGGACTCTGGAGAACTTGACTGGTGATTCAGCTATTGGATTCAAGTGTGTTGGACTAGGGAGACATCTAAGAGTTGCAGGACACCGGCCCTCGAGGACCAGGATTGCCCACCCCTCTAGACTGTGTTATTTTTCAGTTTCTTCAGTAGAATGGGGGACTTTTTGGTCCTGGGATAATCAGTTGCAGCTACACAATCAGGGACACTAGTTTATTTAAAGTCCCTCTGCGTGTGTCTGATTATCTTTCAGCTGCTCTGGAATTAACTTCACCACGTCTATCGTCATATTCGCATGTAAAATTAATCAGTAAGTTAGATTTGATCATTTGCTGAACTGACTGTGTAACCCTTTTTTCCAGCAATGTGTCCGTCAGACCTCCAGCAACTGTGGAAGGAGGTGTCTGGAGTGCCGAGCGCTGAGGATGCCCTTAAACAGGCCGAGGGCCTGGACTTGAGCACCAACAGTTCTAATTCTACCTCAGCCTTCCCCAAAGCTGCCAGTGCTCACATTCCACTGCACAGCCTGCCCAACGGACAAAACCACACCCCAAAGAGAGACAGGTAAGGAGAGCTCATGATGATTTCTTTCAATAAGCACGCTTTCATTGTTTGTCTTTGCTCTGTGCTTCAACTTTTTCTCTATTTCTCATTCAAACTATCCTACTTTCTCATTTGCGGGTGTTTTACTTGCAGCTAAGCTTTCAGTGAGCTCTGACAATGATGTCATTAAGAAGAGTATCTTGCCCGATTCAGGAGAGGTTTATAAAGCTGGTTTAGTCCGACAAATAATGTTGTGAGGGCGATATTAGAGATGCATGTGCCAGGTGTCTTTGTATTACACACACTGCGTGGCTGTGTTGGCCACTCACAGGCTTGTCTTCATCTTTAAGAGCCCGACTGTTTGAGTGGATATCCTCCTTCACCAAGGCAGACAGTGGAGATGACCATGTTCCCCTTTACTCCAAAGGCAGCCAGCCTCCAAGCAGTCAGTGAGTAGCCATCACATACACACCCACACACACACATGCATATGCAGAGCGCGTAACCCTAGAATAGAAAGATCTGAAGGGTTAACTTTAGCACACCAGTTTAAGAGGAAACATTGGCCCTCATGTTTAGAAAGAAAAGATGGCCATTTAAGTCTTAGATTTGAGACTTGACCTAGACTTGAAGGTTGGGAGTTGATTTTCATGAATAATCTTTAACTCATAAAATCTGGAATGAAAACAAACCTGTAAATCACAGGTTGTAAGCCAGTGAGAGCAGCTCTAACAGGTGCATATTAACTTGTTAAATTGACTGTTTGATTTATTATTAGTAGTAATAGTATTATTAATGTTATTAGTAATCAGTTACTAATAATATTAATAATAAATACTCAGAAAGAGGACAAGAAGAGCTCCAAATCTTAGCTAGTGCACTATATACAGTAGGATAGTGGTCAATTCTAAGAAGTTGGCAATTTTGACTTGAAAAATGATTTGGGCATTTTGTGAAAGACCTGAAACCTAACTTAGACCTTCCTCTTAAAGACCTGTGACTTCACTCTAACCACCCTGTTAAAGACTTGGCATTGGATTTAGACTTGCATCCCACAGAGTTGAGATTTGACTTGGAATTCACTCTCCGAGAACTCAGGCTTTGCTTGGGCTTACACATCAAACATTTGAGACTTGATGGGAACCTACCTCTGGAAGAATAAAAATGGATTTCCCCCTCAGAAGTTTGAGACTTGATTGGGACTGTCCTCTCAAAACATTTAACTGGACTCCAACATTTTCCCTTATTGAATTGAAAGACTGGACTTGGACTTCTGAACATCTCTGTCTGGAAGTGAGGTCAAAGTTGAAGAACAAGCATGACATAGCTGAGTAGTGTTGTACTGCAGCTGCAGTGTTCTGCTTAAACTTTTGTGGCCTCAAGAATCACAAAGAGGATAGCACTGCTGTGCTAGCCTGCTAAGCTAATGCATGGTTGATGTGGAGGACAATGTGGTTAGCAGCAGTTTGTCATGTCTGCTGTCTGAGCTGCTTCTGAACTGACTCAAGCACAGCCAGCACAGATACACTCTCCCACAGACACACTGCCATTGCTCTCCAGACTGCACATCTGATCGGGAAGAGAGAGAAAGTGAGGCAGGGAGACATGTTTCCATCTGCGAGACAAATGGTTTTTGTTAGACATCCTTCTGATGTTGATTTGGGAGAATCCCCATCCCAGTCATCATACACACCTACTCATTTGCACAAAGCACACACGTATACACACACACACTACCAAAGTCATGTAAATAAATGTGGAGACAGCCGTCGGAGGCACTGCTCCAGGTCTGAACCACATCTGCTACCGGGCCTGCCGCGCACACATGCACAAACACACAGTTATTGCATTTGTCCAAACCAAACCTGGCCTGGTCTTTCATCGTCGCACTCGCTTAGAAGCACACACACACGCACACATATGTGCTCATAAAGTTTAACACAAGCACGCACGCACACACGCAGACTCACCACAAAAGAGCAACCAGCAAATGACAGCAACCACCACCAATCAGTCATGGCTGGTTGGTCCTGTGCCGGCTCCGTGTCAGCTCCTGAAACAGTAGAAGACACACCAACACTAATATACAAACACACGTGCAAAACACACACCAAAGGCAGGGGGATAGGTCATGGACTTCAGAATGCGCCTCTGAGGTTGTTGGACCAATTCCCTTATTTTATGCCTGGCTTCTGTAACTAACCCCCACTTCGGTCTGTCCTCCTTCCCTTGCTCTTGGCTCAAAGATCTGCACCAACTAATCACAGCTAACCACACTCAGATGGCTGCACCAATGCACGCTGCTGTTATGTTCACATATTGCATGCATGTGTTTAATAAAGTGACTAAAAATAATATTTTGATATGTCTTATACAATTGTGTCTGATCTCAATTGGTGTAGAGATTATGCACAAAATGTAACATCTGTTGCTGACCCTTACTGACGTCTCATTTTATGTGTTTGTCTGCAGTCATGAGGAGCTCAGCAGCTCCCATCCCCTCTATGGTCATGGAGAGTGTAAGTGGCCAGGCTGTGAAGCATTGTGTGAGGACATGGGACAGTTCATCAAGTGAGTCATAAGAAAATAACTTACATGGCCATCCATCCATTTATCCTGTGATTTTTTGTAAGGCTCGTATTTAAGGCCTGACCATATCTCACATAACTTAATTGTAAGCTTTTTGTATATACACCTAAAAATGACTGGAAAATCCAGAAACTCAATTCTGAAAAGAAATGATGCAATTATGTCATAATTGGTAGGATATTTTTTATTGAATGAGATTGCTGCTGTTTTAACATTTAAAAAAAAATATTAACATTGATGACAAAGATCACAAATCAATGTATATTAATAAATTGATTTGACAATTTGTATACATTTTTCACCTAAAGGTTATCAAAAGAGTAATGTATTTTCTATTGAAAAAATCTAACTATTTTAATCATTTATCTATGAAGGATGGGCAATATGTTATGGTATTTCTTGGAATAATAATTAAGACTATTACATTTTTTTAAAACTCCATTGCACTCTCTTACTTGGTAAAGATTGTAGATTGCACTCTAAACCTATTTTTAAAAGGATTACTTTAGGCCTCAAGTTACATTAAGTACAACTGCATTTCTAAGCAATACACAATAATTGCATTTGATAATTTTTTTATGTTATTAATTAATGTTTATTTCTGCTCGCATAAAACCAACAGCGGAAGAGAAAACTACAAATTGTTATTACCGACAGCAACTGTAGCATATGAAATTTACTAAAAATCATTATGCAGAGTTGTTACCAGTATGATAATTGCGCCTCTCTGTTATCTGCTATACTTGTAGACCATAGCAATAATGGTCTACAGCATATCAACCTGAAATTAATTATAATAGATGTTACTGTCTGGGCCGTTTGTAAAAAAATAAATAAATACACTGAAAGAAAAATGTTAGCAAGAGGATTTGTAAATGGGTCATACACCAGAGTTTTCAAATGAAAAATTATAATTTGAAGATCTCGCACAAAAAATTATTTGGAATCTTACATTCTGGTTTAATTTGCAAAATAAGTTTAAAAAATAAGATGAAGAGTTAAATTGAATTCGGTTTCGGATTATATGCAGTTTATTTTCAAGTGCATATAACTTTTATTTTAATGATGTTGATTTTACACAAAAGTCCTTTAGGTGCAAATCAAGAAAGTTCACACTTGCCGTTTGTAAAGCTTGCAATAACTTCGGTTCTCTCCTGGTAGCCAAAATCTGTCTTCAAGTTAAAACTTCACCCTATTAAATGGTGCACGTCAGTCATAGAAATCTCTGTGGAGTTCTGCATTTTCCTGATTTTCTTTTGCTCATCTTTTTCAATCTGTTGCATCACATTTGCTCTGAGGCCTGTACACGTATCCACACACACGCACACCCACGCACACCCAGACAGGCACAAACACAACGGTGCACGACGTTACTTGTCATGTGTATAGGTTCTTTGTTTTCTAAAGATTCTTTGAGTATTTTCAACAGACTGTCATATTCATTTATTTATTTATTTTAACTGTGTTTTTAAACACACTTTGCAACGATGGAATCTTTCTTTTTTTCTCGTCTGCCATGTCATTTTCACATTTGGAGATATATTGCACCTCCTCCTCATTGGTGCACTGGACTTCCCCCTTGGCACAGAGGCTTCTAATGAAAGGTCTAACAAGCCCCTTAATGAAGCCCTATACAAACTTACACTCATTACCAACTTGGGGTTTGTGGTTGTTTGAACAGTGAAAATATTAATAAGCAAGAGTGATGAAATGAGTATTCATACACACAATCACAGGGGTGTGTGGGGTGACGCCAATGGCATTGGACAGTCGGATCAAAGCTTGCTTGCAGGCTGGGAAAGTTTGGAGAGGAAAGCTGTTGTTTGGTGTCTCATTTCACGTAGCCCGGGGGCAGATGGAAGGAGAGCAGTCGCTAAAGTGAAAGAGCATGCATGTGTGTGTGTAAGAAGAGAGATGGAAGAAAAAAAAAAACCAGAGGCAGCGACAGATAATGCCGTCAGTCCAACAGCGCGCTCCCTCCCAGCAAGCCTTAGTCATTGCCCCAGGAGGGGAAAAGGGTAGAGCGGAAGAACAGAGGAGGGAGATGCTCCACTGTTTCGGGTCTTTCTTCTCTTCTATTCTCTTTTCTCTGCCCACCATCCTCCTCCTCCTCCTCCTCTTCCCTGTCCTCTGGTATAATACTCTGGCTGTGGTCGCCAAAGCTGGGTGTAATGTGGGTTAAAGGCTTGTCTGCCAGCACTCAGAGGAGTAAACAGAGCCTCTTTGTCAGGACAAACTTAAAGAAAAAAAAAGAAAAAGAAGCAAAAAACTGCTACTGTTTATGACCCGGCTATAGAGAAACAGAGAGAGGGGATGGGAAGGGGCAGAGTTAGCTGGAGTATGTGTGAATAATAGGCATTTTGGGGAGTTACAGGAGGGGGAGGGAGAGAGTGGGCAGAAGTGCGAGTGACGAAGAGGCAGAGAGAGCTCCAAAGAAGGGTTGGAGAGGGGGGTTAGAGAAAGAGAGACGGGGGTGAGCTCATGTTTTTGTTATTATTATCATGCACTTGTGTTGAGCCATCTATCTGCCTAGATTAGTCGTGCCATGACATCATTGTTTTTGTTTCATCTCGAGTCTTTGCCTCGTGTTGGAAAACTTCTTACTTTCTCAGAAGTTCACACACACACCCATAGTACCATCTGTTACACACGTTAAAAGTTTTTTATTAATACACTGATCAAAGAAATATGGCACGCACCTCAAACACAAGTAAAAGTGTTGTAAAAAAAAAAACACAAACAAGACTGAGAACAGTGTGAGACTATTCAAATCACTTGGATTTGTATTTACACAGATCACAACCACAAACCTTAACACAAACCGGTTTTTATGAAACATTAGAAAAATTAAACTTGGTTTTCAATGTTTTTTTTCTGAGAACATCTGAAAAGTGTGGCAGGCAAACTCCTTCAACCATTAGTTTTCAGAAGTCAACAGAGATTGTTAGTAGACAGAGGTGGATAAACAGTTTCATGAAGACTAAGTAGAGTTCCCAAGCTTTAAATATCTTAGAGATCAGTCCATCATCTAAAAATTGCTTGAGCTTGAGCTATTTCAAGGACAACAGAGTAAATGCTATAAAATGCAAATTCATAAAACGGCTACACTTTATATACCATGTAAACTTTTCTTTCATCTTCCACTGCACACTGCTTTGCACTGGTAAGCATACACTTCAAATGTATTGAAGTGTATGCTTATGACGTGACAAAATGTGGAAAAGTTCAGGTTGTATGAATACATTTGCAAGGCGCTGGGTACTAACACTCCCCGCCGAGGCTGCAGCAACCTGTGAATAACCTTGGCGATGACAGACGGAAGACTGGGAGGAGCACATTGGGAAAGATCAGGAGGTCCCAATTCCTCCCAGATTTGAGGAAGCAAACAGCGACACCATTTCCACACGCAGACACACACTGAAGACACAGCAGCATTAATAAGAGAAGTTTTGCTAAGAGAGAGCCTTAAGATAAGGCTGTGTGAGATAACATATGAGCTCATATCCAGGTGGTTGTCTTGGACCGTGGCCCCAATGAAGTGCACACACACCCAGACACACACAGCACAGCTGCTGCGTCCGTCGCTAGACAAAATGAACCTCTGAGATTAGGATTTATTTTTACAGCGCTGAAGCAGCTCGTAACTCAGCCTAAATAAAATTGAAGCACCTGAGATTACTTCCTGCTTCATTCATGAGACCTGAACCGATAAAACAATAATCCTCTGGACTTAAAAGTCTTAAGCAGTAGTTTTATATTAGCAGGAAAAACTAAGTTGTTATATTTATCCTCTTCTTCTCTCTCTACCTTCAGGCACTTGAACAACGAGCACGCCCTAGATGACCGCAGCACTGCTCAGTGCAGAGTCCAGATGCAGGTGGTTCAGCAACTGGAGATACAGGTGGGTCCCACACACACAAAAACACACGCACACGACACTAACATAACATTCCATCACTGACTCTCAGAGGCCTAATTTTCATATGCTCACAAACAATGTCATGAAGACTGTTCTAGCCTGTCAGTGGCAAAAACTTGTCTTTGGCGGGGCAGACTTTATGGAGAGCAGCGGAGCTTGTAATTTAAAAGGAGCAGTCAGCAGGGAAGCTGCCATCGCTGCTCCAATTATAAAGCTTCTCTGGTCACCAGCACTAGAAGGGGAGGAGGGAAGGGAAAAGACACAAGCAAGACGTGGAGGACTGGGCCATGAGGAGATTTTCTTAGCGATTCACGCGTGCAACACTCATAAAACATCTGAATAATGCTCCAGAAAAAAGAAAAGATCAAAACGATACTGTTCTCTGAAGAGTGACAAACTGGAAAACACTGTTGCAGTTTCCTGAATACAGGAATCACATAGCTGAAGGTTAGTGAGTGTGTCGTCAGTGTTGTGCCAGTTCATCCCTAACTACGACCAGTTCTGAATTCAGCTTGCAAAGACTGAATTAATATTTGTATGTAATTCATCACATAAACACTCTGAACGAAATGCACAGCTTCACTCTGAACGGGATCCTATTCAATTTTTTCATAAATTATTTTTCTTATGAAATAAACAAAAATATATAGTTTATGGTGACATGCAGCAATTAGCTTGCATAGAATTTAGACTCAGGCAGGAGATAGAGTAACCAAAATGAATCTTAAATTATAAGAGGGAGAATGGCTAAAATATGTTCCAAGAGGAACCAAGGGGAAAATGAATGATCAAAACAGTCGCAGGGAAACATAAGAGCCAATGGAGCTACAACTAAACACGAGGAAGCATTAAAGAAACACAGACCTCCAGAGCATCATGACAGTTTGCTTACATCTGTTTAATTCTCTCCTGTTTACATGAACTGTAAAGTTGCTCTCATTTACATATTTTCCCTGCTTTTCCAGCCAAAAAGTAAATTGAAAGTGATCCATTTAGACTATGTTTTTAAGTGTGAGCAGTTTTAATGCACTTCAAGGTTGAAATTAGTGCTTGATAAAACCCAGGCTCTGTCTAAACATGCCAACATACAAAATTGTCGCTCAGAAACAACAGAGTGACAACATCTGTGCTGTTTTCTTGAGATATTCAATCCTGTGCAATGAACCACTCCCATGCCACACAGAGCAAACTTAGAAATGAGCAAACTTAGAAATGAGCAAACTTAGAAAAGACAGAAAGCATTATGTTCATCTCTGCTAGGCCTGGAATCACTCCTTGTCAGCAACAGGCTTCTACATACCAACACCAGGAGCAAATTGCAAATATTTTTGCTCAAAAATCTTTCTTGAAGTTGAGGAAGAAATCTTCAGTTTATCTAATTAGATTCAAAGCTACGAGAGAGAAAAACCTACTAGATAAATAATGGATCTCTGCAGAGACAAAGCAACAGCCTGAACCGAGCAGCAGTCACCAAACTTGACATTTGAGCAGAAATATTGCCACGCCTTTCCGTGAAGAAAACACGGTTTGTGCTTGAAATATAAAGGTAAATATTTTTCAAGCATATCCTCATGTAAGAGCTTATTTCCTGCTTTTCATAGCTGAATAGATCTAGAAAGAGCTGAGCTCAGCTCAACTTTATCATGCAAAAACATTACATTTAAAGCTCTACAGAACGTTAACACCAGTTGAAAGGCTTTTGTGCGCAACTGCATGTGCCTGGGTGTGTGTATGTGTGTGTGGGCTGTCCAGTTTTATGGTCAACTTTTGTGTTTGCAGCAGTGGTAAACATCGTTTAGCCGAGCCCCTGAAGCCACAGCCAGGGAACGCAAAGTGACAGAGAGGCAGCTGGTGTCACATCACATCAGGACAGCCGTCTCTCCCTCTCTCACTCCTTGACATGCCGCCTCATCCCTCGGCCGTCCGCAGGACGCCCACCGCTCCCATGCCACACAGAGCACATCCAGACACAGGACAGGCATTTTGTTTAAATTTCTCATATTCAGACAGCTACACACTTCTCCGAAGCGTGGAGGGAAGTTCCGGGTGCCGTTTGTTCCTTATTGTACCTTGAAAAAAAATTAAACAACATACACAGAAAGAGGCCTCAGCATCTCCACAGGCTGCAGCGGTACCCCATTAAACAGCCGTTAACAAAGTCAAACGGGGCCGAGCATGTCTTCGGGGCTGGAGGGAAGTCTGTGAGAGAGAGCTGCGGGTGCTGAGGCGCCTCGCTCTCATGTTCACCACTTTGCCTGAGGTGTAATTGTATTTGTAATTCTGTGTCAACACCGCATTAAATCAATCTGAGGATAATGAAATGAGATGACATGTATTTTCTCCGATTGTGTCTTGCAGCTGGCGAAGGAGAGCGAGCGACTTCAGGCCATGATGACCCACCTGCACATGCGCCCCTCAGAGCCAAAACCTTTCAACCAACCTGTGAGTACACGCTGACACCCCACGGTCCAGATTACAACACAACGCATTTGCTTCCCCTAGATGGGACTTGATGATTTGACTGTGCCGCTCTTGCTTGGTGGCTATGCCCCCTATTGTTCAGTGAGGGTTAATGTGGCATTTCCAAATCATAAAAGCCTTTTGTCCTGCCTTTCACTCAATTTTTTATTTTTTTTTATACTCTATTTTATCACCTTAAAGTATATTCCTGTGGAAATTATGCCTTTACATTTCTCTGGATCCACAAATAGGGTCTTACATTTTGAGTTTGTTTTAGTTGTTTAAACTGTGTGGAAGTTGAACGTTATTTCTTCAAGCAACTCTTTCGTTGTAATTTAACTGAATGCTGCCAAATATGACAGATTTTGCTTTCTTGCACGTGTTAAAGTGCATCCACTGCAGTTGGTTGGCGAGGCTGTTATTAGGAATCTAATGAATATTTCATTATTCAGATTGACGAGGAGTCTTATTAAAATATGAAGATGTTGAAATTAATTGTCAATTAGAGCTAGAGTGTCTTAATTTGAGAATATAAACGAGCGCGGCTGAGTGGCGACGTGTGTGCGCACGTGTGACCGTGCGACTGGATGATGTGTTGATCACAAGGGGATCAGCTGCCATTATCATCTAATGGGAAATCAGGAAGGAGGCGTGTTCTGTCACCACTGGAGACGGGCCTCGGGGGTCAGGGATTGGAGGAGGAGGGGCAGAGGAGGAGCATCAGGAATGGAAACAAAGCTTGGCCTCAATTAACAGTGTTCGACTGTTGCTGTGGTGATGAGCCGGGGTTGCAGCTTTAATGAAGTACCTGTTAAACAGCCCCGCCCCCCTCCAGTCAGCTTAAATGGTACGGAGAAGGGTCAGAGGAAATATGAGGTGATTCACACATTTTACATAAATCTAGACAACACACACACACTCAGTGGTTTTAATTAGTTCTAAACTAGAAGCCCTGCAACGCCTCTCCCAGAGAGACTGGGAATACTGGTTCCGTGTGTGTCTGTGTGTGTGTCTTGGGCTCTGCCTAATTGGGCCGAATTGGTCCGTGAAGGCTGCGCCACCGCAAAGTGCATGTGCATGTTCCCCTTCCTACAAACATACTGTCATGTGGTTTTGTTTTTGTAAGCTCGGGGTTAATTGCAGCCTGTGCTATGTGTGTGTGCGGGTGTGTGAATATGTAGGTATGAACACAGGAGCGTGTTCAGAGAGTGCAAATGCTTGCTGCCATTGATAGGGCCTCAAATTTTCAGGAAGTGCTTGAGGCCCCCTTTTTTAATCTGAGCTTGCATTCGATGAAGTTATTAGAATAGATGGATTCATTTGAAACAGTGAGGACTCCTGCTTTTCTCAGGATTTGCATCATTTCTGCATTTTAACAAAGGAAGATAAGGGGAACTAAGTGAAGAATTACATGTGGACAAGCTTCCATCATGACTGATAGGCGATATGTTTTGAAAAGGCATCTGTGGGAGAAAAGCCAAAAGAACAGGGTTTAATTAAAAAACTGCTTTAAATTTCACACACGTTAAGTTCTTATCAGTCATGTCAAAGCAACTTGACATAAGGCATCTTGACAAAGTCTTCATATTCATACCTCTTGAACTTTTTCACATGCGATTTCATGACAACTGCTGTGCCACTCTGAAACATAACATTGCCACCACCATGCTTACCATGGCGATGAGGTTTTCAGGTTGATGTGTGTGTTCGTTTTCTGCCACACATAGTGCAAATAAAAATCTGCAGAAATGAAGCATCTTTTGCTGCCTTGCTGAAGAAAAGCATTCGGACAGCATGATGCTGCCACTGTGTTTCACAGTGGGAATATTTTTCTCCATTTACACATCTTGTCAAGTATCTCTCTCTTGAGTGGAATACCGTTATTCTTACCAGATTTGCAGAGTCCACAAAGAGTTTGAAAGCCGTGTATTATTTCCCTTCCTTATTTGAAATTAAGTGATACTTTATTTTAGTTTATCACATTCAAAAGCTTGTAATTGGAATCAAACATTTGGCTTCTTTAAGTGACTTTTCTGCGCTGAAAGAACTTCACAGCTCAGTATTATTTTTGTGATTATGGTGGAAAACAAGGAACTCTCCCTTCTAAATATGAACCTAACATATTCTCTCTGGATCTTTGGTTTCTTGTCCCTTTCTAGCTGAACCTGGCTTCCAGTGGCTCCCTGTTAAAGAGGGACAGCGAGGCCTACCCAGAGGGTCTACCCCACCCTCCCACCTCAGCCGCCACCCCAATCACGCCACTGCGCCAGGGACCCTCCGTCATCAGCTCTTCCAGCCTGCACACACACTCCCACTCCCACACGCACCAGGTTGGCCCCATACGTCGGCGCAACTCTGACAAGTACTGCACCCCTATTGCCTCAGGTAGACTCTAATAACGAACCTCTTTCTTATGTGTTTTTTTTTTGTGCCTCAGAAATCGCTTACTGTTTTGAGAAATAGTGCTTTTTACTAATTATTTTTTACTATTTCCTAAACAAAACCCTTAAACTCTTGTGTTAAAAGTATTTATCATCTCTTAGCTGTATGCTGTTACATGATCCAGTTTGTTGTCTTGTTTTTTCTCTTCAGAGCTCGCTCAAAACTGTGAGTTCTACAAGAATGCTGATGTCAGGCCTCCTTTTACCTACGCCTCTCTTATACGTCATGTAAGCATTGCCCACTTATCTGTCGCACAATCCCTCTGTGATCATCCTCCTCTGATGTCCCACATCTTTCCATCTTTCTCCAGGCCATCCTGGAGTCCCCAGACAGACAGCTGACTCTAAATGAGATCTACAACTGGTTTACACGAAAGTTTGCATATTTCAGGAGAAATACTGCCACATGGAAGGTAAGACTGTCATATGAATAGTTTTGGGGGTTTTTTATTTTATTTTTTTTTATGTCACATTTCCTTAAAAAGTTGAGTTTATTTTTCATGTGCATTCGTAATCTTTTCTATTATCATCTTGAAGTTGAGCAATTTGTTCTCTAAAACTGAGTATTTATTGATGGAAAAAGTAAATCACACAATGCCAAACAGTTTTGAAGTTGTTTAAATGATGCGGTAGATTAGCAAAGCTACACTTAGTAACAGAAGGTTTGGGTTGCGGCTTTCTTTGCAGTAATATTTTGACAAAAAATAAATTATGGCGTTCAACACAGCTGATTAAAATGGGATCGCTGAAAAGTAATTATGGTCTGCGCTTGTGAATATTTCTCACTTTCAGACCCAAACTTGCCTCAGCAGCATACACAATGGAAAGAATATTTACAACCCCTGAACTATCATGTGACAGGCCAAGAAGTAGTGAATAATTGTGAAGTGGAGGGAAAGTGTTCTTCTTTAAAATTTATTCAGCCCCTTTTCACCCATTGTTGCTAATTATTAAACTGATTTAAAATCCCCACTATTCTCAGAATGAAACAGTGGTGCCTGAATCATGATGCTTTTCTCCAGCAGTGATAGGGAAGCTGGTTAGCTAATGGGAAGTTGTACAAAGCTAAAACCAGGCTAGTGCTGGAAAAAGACCTGCAACAAAGCTCCACAAGACTCGAGAATATAGCAGAGGTTCACCTTTTAGTAGAGCAACGATCTTAAACATACAGCCAAAGCTTGATGACTTAGTTTAAATCAAACTATATTTATGTGTCAGAATGGCTTAGTCAATGTCCAAACCTAAAATCCATAGCAAGACCTTTTTTTTTTTTTTTTTTTACCTCTTATGTTACTTGTCTAGTAACATAAGAGGTAAAGACAGCAGCCTTCTTAAACTGGCTCTGACAAAAATGGGATGAGGAGGATGGTGGAAGGAGGGCTGCTGCAGAGGTGAAGAGACAAAGGTTCCAGGAATATCTTTGCCCCCCTCATCTGACTTTTATGAATTTTAACTATTAATGCCCGGGCTCTGTTTCCTCCTCCATCCGTCTGGAGGACCTTTAAATATAGTCCCGGCATGGCTTTATGTATTTATGTAGCAGCACGATGAGTCAAATGGGGCCTTAGAGATGTATGTCCTTTAATAAGTCGTTATATTTCATGAGCAGAGCGATGGTGTCAGGCGGTGGAAGTCGCCAATCGGAGACAGAGAGGGACAGAAACGAGGAAAAGATGAGAAGGGGGGAGGGAGAAAGGCGTAAATGAGAACAGACTGTAACTGTGTCTTTCAACACTAATTATAGTCAGTGAAAGTTGTCCTTAGTAGTAGAGCTTATGTTTTTAAGGAAATAAAAGCCTCAGGTGTTTTGCCGAAGTACCACTTGTGTACAAAGATGAGATATTTGGAAAGTAATGATATAAAGATTATTAACAAGGCAGAAGATTATTTCCTATCTTCTTCCTTGTCTGTCTGTGTGGCTGTGCATATGGTCAACTTTAGTTGTGTGTAGGTCAACACAAATCTACCTTAATTGAATTGCATGTTCTCTTGCTGTTCCAGTTTTTAAGTGAATTAAGAATTAATTGATATTCTGATTAACTCAAAAATTAAAAATAGAAAGAAACACTTATTTTGTAGGAATTGTTAGTGTTGCCAATAATTGCAGCACTTTATTCCTTCCTGTGTTGTATTCTTCGGTTCTATTCTTCCTTTTGCCATTCCCCTTTTATATTCTTCATTCCTACTTTCCTATCTTCTTCCTTCTTTGTATCCTTTCTTTTGTCCCTTTGTCCTTTCTCTCCTTCTGTCCCTTTTTTGTGTCCCTTTTCCTTTCACTTTTTATCCATCCATTCTTCCGGTTTCTCTGGAATTTCATATTTAAAGCCCACCTACTGTAGAAATATTCTGCATGAAGTTATTGTGAACTTAAGTATTTTATATTTTGAAATAAATATAAGGGACTGAAATCTCTGGTAAGTTGTGTTTGGAATAGTGTGAAAGTTTATTACACGTATAAAATCAATGCAGGCTTGACTAAAATTTGGCCCAAACATGATTGCTCGCCTGTACATTCCTTTTATAAATGTCTAATTCTACCTGCACACGTGTGCTGTTTATTGTACATCCCACAGTCCAATCAAATCACCAGCTTCCTGTGATGGTCACTCACTTGTGGTATTAAGATCACTTTCACATGTCTGAAACAAATGAATCCAGTTCTATTTTTCTTGTGTGTTGTTCAAGCTTTCCTCTAAAATTCCTGCCTCCTGTTGTTGCCCCTCTCGCCCCTCCCACCTCCACACCCCCACCTCTCAGCCCAGAAGGGAGTGGAGATGAGTGGCACATGTGCTGTGACCCACTGTAAATGACTGCTAATGTTTTAACTGGGAGAATTAGGCTTTCATCACGGAGACGAATGCAAATAACAGTGCAATAGCACCGGTGTCTGGTGTGTGTTTGTGCTGTTGTGTGCGGGGGTGTGCGTGTGTGTGTTTGCACTGTCAGGGTGGCAGGCGGAGATTGGGGTCAGACTCATTTACAAAACTTAGCATCACGGCTCGGGGGGTGGGGGTGTTGAGGGGATGTGTGCGTGAAGGGGGGGGGGAGTGAGGGTTCCTCCTCTGATTATGACTGTGTGTAATTATGTGTGCGCGTGAGCTGCTCTCTGTGTATGCGTGCATATGTGTGTGTGTAATTACGGCAAAGAGTGATGCACGCCTGGCCTGTCCCTCCCTCTCGGCTTAGAACAGCGTGTCAGAGAGAATATGCAGGATTTAATTATAGACGAATTAAAATTGGTAATGAAATTGGGCATGAACAAACTACAAATAGCAGATGAAAAGGGAGGCCTGTCCCTGGGGGGCTGAGACGAAGATAGCGGTGTGCCTGCCTGCTTTCCTGCCTGCTTGGCTGGCATGTGTGTGTAGGTGTGTGGGGGTGTGTGTGTGTGTGTGTGTGCTGATGATGACTGATTAGAAACAATCCCAGATAAAATAACGCGTCTAGAAAACGCTTGTTTCATACTGGCTCTGTTCGGGAAGCTACAGGAAAACCTATACAGTGATGGGTAAAAAAAGTACAAAGTTTTGTCTTGTTTCCAATTTTTTTCAGAACGCTGTGCGCCACAACCTAAGTCTGCACAAGTGCTTCGTTCGCGTGGAGAACGTGAAGGGGGCCGTGTGGACCGTGGACGAAGTCGAATACCAAAAGAGGAGACCACCAAAGATGACCGGGTGAGTGCGAAGCCGGCCGCTGCTGACAAGACTTTGAGGTTATGGGTGTTGGCACCATGATTGCCTAAAATAGATCTGCTAATGTTACCCAGAAGCGAACTCACAAATTACCTAGAGCAAAAGCGAGGCAAGGAGGCTTCTGGCTTGTGATGTGCGTGTGCTGCATGCACCGTATGTGTGTTTTTTTTTTTTTACTTGTTTGTCGACACCATTTGTAAGCACCAGCGTGAGATGCAAGGAGGGAGAAAAACCTTGTTAGCGTGTGTAAACAGATGTTACCCGCAACCATCGGGGATAATTACGCACACACACACACACACCTGCACGCCAGATATCAGACACTTTCACATGTCTGTTTCAAGCAGCTGTTTACACTCTGCCAATGTTTCTGTCTGTGGAGTATTTTGGAGGTTTGTCACAGTGTTTGATAGAGGTGACATCTTTTCACATGTGTGCACAATCTGTGCTTTAACGTCGTTCCCCCACCCCCTTCCTTTTCTGTCTCTGGCTCTGTGCAGAAGTCCCACTCTGGTGAAAAACATGATTTCAGGCCTGGGTTTCGGATCCCTAAACGCCAGCTACCAGGTAACACTTTGTATTCATTTGTGGCTCTTTTTCTTTAGTTAATGATCAACATTCTTGGAATGTCTGACAGCGGTCTTGAAAATTAAGAAATTAACTTTCATTGTTTTTCAAAGTCTGCATAGGTATGAAAAAATACTTGGTGTGTAAAAATATTTAAGTCTCCACACTTTAGGCCTTTATCTAATATCCAGAACATGAAAAATATAGCTTCCTGAAAACTATGGGGATTTCACATCGATTTAAATAGCTTTTACCTTTTCATCAGAGACCAATGTGGTTTTTTTTATACTCATTGTTTTGGTTTTTGCTCTACTGACATAGACCCAACAGGTAAATGTATCACTTTTGAGTCCTCTTATAGTGCTGTTCGACAATATTCATACCTCTTGAACCACAAACTTCACAGTATTTTATTGAGATTTTACATGATCGAGCAGCACAAAGTGGTGCAGGACGGTAATGACAAAACATGGGTTTCTTTTTATTTTTTTATTTACAATGAAAACAAGTATGCTTTGGATTTCTATTCACAATCTCCTTGCATCAATTCCACTACACTTACAGCAGCATGTCTTTTTGGGCCTGTTTATGTCAGCTTTGCTGAGTTAGAGATGAAAACTGTTGCACTTTCTTTTGTGAAAAACCTCAAGCTAGAGTTAATGTAGAGTCTCTGTAAATAGCAATTTTTACATCTCTCTACAGATTCCCAATTGGATTCAGGTCTGGGCTTTGACTGGGCCAATCCAACACTGAATGCTTTGATCTGAATCCTTCCATTGCAACTGTGGCTGCATGCTTAGGGCTGCTGTCCTGCTGAGACTTCTACAGGCCGCAGAAGTCTCAAGTCTTCTACGGCCTGTTATTTTTTTAAAATTGACCTGTAATGAGCTCCATCCATCTTCCCATCAGCTCCAACCATAAGCCATACACCTTCCCTGGCTTATGGCAAAATGAAAATGAGATTTATTCACTACTAATAGTTATCTTGCCAACAAAGCTGTAGATATTTGTAACTGAGCTGTTTTAATTTTTTTTCTGTTTTATTATTTTCAAATTTTATTTGTAAAAAAAAAAAAAAGAAAATCATATCTTTTTGCTCCTCCTTCACTACTTTGTGATGGTCTTCCACTCAAAATCCCTTTATCACTCTTCAGAACCAGAAACCAATTTGAGCGTTGTCTTACTTGATTTTTTTTTAACATACAGATGACCAAACCCAATAAGGCAAAGGTTTTCTGTGCTGATATCCAGTATGTTTGACAAATTCACAGGAACTTTGATGTGATAAATGTATAAAAACTCTGAATCAAGGACACTAACATCAATTCCCTCTCATAATTAGCCGATTCCCTACCATCGGCTGCCTCCACCCCCTCATCAGCTTTCCACTTTCTTGCCCCATCTCGCAGTGTTCCCACCTCCACCGGCGCACACATCTCGATCACCTCACCTTGGTACAGGCACCGAATGCACTTTAGCGACTGGGATGATTTATAGCGTCAAGTAGTTGTCAATTAAGGTTACTGCATAAAATTATTGCCTGCCCCAGAAAATCCACCTCTGAGCCAGTGAGAATTCCTTTTGTCTCTCCTTTTTTTTTTTTTTTTTTTCTCCCCCTTCTGCATGAGAAGGGGAGGTGGCGTGAGCCTCTCAGTCGGCCAACCTGTCTGATCCAGCGTCTGGATGTGAGTCTGCAGAATAAGGACCAAAGCTTCTCTTGTTGGCTTTGTTGTTGTTGCCTTCTGCACACACAGATGTTGCACTTATGTTTGTGTCTAAGCTGAGGTTGTGACTCCGTTTCTCATAGCATTCCTGTTGAGATTTATGTGTGATCGCACACATACACACTTCTTGACAGGGACCTACGGAAACAACTCTTTCAGCTGAAAGTACTGTATATAAGTGCCCCCTAGTGGTTTGAAATGACTTTCGCTATGGCCTTAGATAAAAATGATCTCTGATGTGGACAATTTCTAAAAATGAAACACCTTTGCATTCTTTGTGACTTTAATTATTCAGTTAAGTTAGGCTTTAGATCCATTTCTGTCTGTTATACTTATGGTTCAATCAAGCATGACTTAAATCTGTTTGTCTGTGTGTGCAGGCGGCTCTGGCAGAGAGCAGTTTGTCCCTGCTGAACAGCCCCCCTCTGGTGACCCCTCCGTCTGCAGCCAGCCTCAACATGCTGCACGTGGGCCACGATGATGTCAGCTCTACCGTGGAGCAGGTCAACAGCAACGGCAGCTGCAGCCCCACGCTTAGCCCTCAGCAGTACAAGTACGAACCAGAGCAGACATATACACGCACATCACAATGTGTGACTTTGCATTGCAATTTTTCAGGGATGCATGGAAAAGTTTTCATTCATTCGTAAGCTACGCCAGCCAATTTAGCATCTGTCAATCATGACGTGACTTGTGCACATGGAAAATGTTGGATTGGGGTGTCACCTTAAGGTGTTTAGAAAAACATTTGAGCAAAAGAACATGGATCAAACAATCTAAAAATATAGGTAGAGGTGTAAATTATTATTCTGCCGCGGTTCACATTTAAAATGGGAAATTTGAAGTCTTGTCATCACATACCTTTTTTTTTTTGGCAATTCCAGATCTTCTGAATTTGACTTAACTCAGTTTAATTGCACAGAATAGAAAATGAATGAATGATTTGAAATGAGATATGTGTCTGAATTTGAACTTAAGGCTGATTGCAGTGGAACAAAACATGAGTGCAAAGTATACAGAGTACTTTTCTAATGTACTTGGAAAAGTAGCGCATCAGAAAAAAAAAAGGAGTTTAAAAAGTAAAACTGACCAGATAGGTGTGTTATCTTATATGTATCCATCTTCCTTTATCTTGATACTTCTAAAAGGTTTCAGTGAACATTAGTGAGCAAAGAGCATCATGAAGACCAAGGAACACAGCAGACAGACCAGAGAAAAGGCTGTGGAGAAGTTTAAGATATGTCTTAAAGGCAATTAGTGGACTACATGCAAGCATAAGTTAAAACTAATACTACAACGTCATCATCTGATGGTAGAATATGGTGGTGGCAGAATGATGCTGTGGGGGTCCTTCTCTTCAACCAAAATATGCTTCTACTCTAGAGGATTTTATTCATAATTTTTCTTCCTCACATAAAACCCAACGAAATCCAACTGAAGTTTGTGATTCTAACCCAACAAAGGTTAAAAGTGCAACAGATGTTACTTTTGTAAAGCAGTGTAAATGAATTTACTTTAGACGTGTTAACGTTTTCTGTAAAGTGCCCTTTGATAAACTGGGTACAGCACAAATGGACTACCTGTGGCTTTATAGCTGCACAAAGTGTTTTGCAACGCATCACCTCACTGACAGCTCTGTTCTCTGTTGCGTAGCCACCCGGTGCACGTGAAGGAGGAACCGACTGAGGTGGAAGAGGACAGCCGACCAGTTTCCCTCCTGGCTGGCGTCACACACAGCCTGCCACTGCCAAGCGACGAACGTGATCTGGAGGAAGATCTTCCCACCGAGGAGCTGGAGTAGGACGCGCCCGACCAATGGATCAACGGGCCGGGACTTCTCTCAGATCAGTCCTATGGCCCTCTCATCAGCATGAAGAGGAAAAACAGCATCCGTACACTTAAGAGAAAAGAGAAGGAGTGGAAAAAAGAAAATGTTTTTATTTTTTAAGTTTGTTTTAAAGAAAGTTTGAACAGCAGAGAATGACATTGAGAAACTTAAAAAAACAGGGTTTAGATGACTTTTGTATACGTTCAGTCGCAAAAACCTGACTGTGGAGCACTGCTTTACCTCCGGGTGTTGCTTTTACAACACTTGGCTCAGAGGTGTAACACCACTTTACTCATACACACTCTCGCAAAACCTGTGCACGCACGCACACACATGTACACACACATACTTGTTTACCTGTCAAACCATGTCAAATGTCTCGGTGAAAAAAAAAACCCAACAAAAAAACATGTCTCAGAGGGCGTGGAGTGGGGAGGTGGGTGGACAAAAAAAGATCCCAAGAGGCATGGACACACGCTCTCTCCTCATACCGCCACCTGGCATAGGTGCTTTTCTCTCTGTGGTCTCAGTTGAGAAGAAACACTGATGTGTGTTTGGAAAGAACAAGACGTACACGAACACATAGGATCATGTGTATATAGATTTGGAGAGGTCACTGGGGGCAGGACACCTCTTGGAGATACTTGCTTTTTCATATACTTTGATTTGATTGAGACAAAACCGATGGCCTTTGAGATGAGGGAGAGAGAAGAAGAATGACGGCATGGCCCTGCTCTCTGTCTAGGCCTCAAAACATCAGTGTGACGGTCACTAAGGGACAATTTTTTTATTACTATTATTTACTTCATTAAAGAAAAGAAGACGTTTTCCCAACCATTACTACAACCCTCACCATTCCCCTGCCCTCCCACCCCGAAGACTGCAGGAATAGGTTCTCTTCTTCTTCTTCTGTCCTCTGTCTGCAGATGAGCATGGAACACTTTGGAGAGGAAGAAGAAATGACGGGAAGAAGCGAGAGACGAGGGAGGAAGTGTCTACAGAAACTTTGTGACTAAAAAAAAGAAAAAAAAACTGTCTGTGATTTTGAGAAATAAGAAAAAAAAAAGTGTGGTAGCTTTTGTCATTTCCTTTTTACTTTTTATTGTTTACGTTTGATGATCAATATTCCCATTGTGGATTTCTGCTCTTCTAAGGATGTATGTCTGTTTTTTTTGTTTGTTTGTTTGTTTTTTCATTTTTCTAAGTTGTTTGATTTGCTCTGGTTGTTCACACCATTCCAAATAAGTATTGGCAAAATAATGAGTCACCATTTTGAAAAAAGAAACACAGTATTGTCCCAACTGTCCTGCCCTTCAACAGCCTTTCTGTCCCAAATGAAGCAGGAGAGAAAATTGGAAATAGCACTTAAAAGTTACCGTTAACCGCCAAACGTTGCTTTTATTTTAGCTCAATCTTTTCTGTTTTTTCTTTAAGTTGTGTATTTACTTAAGATGTGTCTGTAATGCTTTAAAAAACATATATATATATAAATATATATATTACTGCAGTCAGAGAATACCTCATCCCACAAAGGTTCTGCCCAGAACTGTGTCCAAATTGATTAAGAAGTAAGGGGAGATATTCCTTCTGTGGGACACCAAACGTGGCAACTCTGCTCAGCCTCAATTCAAAGCTCTATGGTTGTAATTGTTACTGTGTAGAAGTTATCTGCGATTCACTGTGTGCGTTTGTGTTCAAGAAAATAGCACGGTAGATTATTATTTTTTATTATTATTATTATTGTTTCTTGTAGGCGTCGAAGCGTAACTTTTCTCTACAGTTACATACCAAATTTAAGCATTTATTTTAATCTAATATCTTCTTACCATGTTCCCGTTTTATTTTATGTTACAGGTAACCAAAGAAATAAGTAGAAAACCAAAAACCCTGTGCTTTATTTTACCCTTCTTTTTTTTTTTTTTTTTTCTTACAGAAATCGGGCCAAAAGACAAGTAACCATGGCATTTTTCTTTCCTGTAATGACATTCACATGAGTGTTGTTCTAAAACTCTTAGACTTACAGTGCTCTTCATTCCAGAAACCAAAGTGTGCAAAGCAAGCTGGGATTTTAGGTACATTTTCAGAAATACTTCAATTAGGTATGAGGCCAAATATGAATAAAAACAAACCTTGCACAGTTCCTCTGAAAAACACAATGCAGAGAGGAGAGTAAAAAGCACTTATAGATGAAACCCTGCCTCTATACTGACCCATTTAAGGTTTCAGTACTACTACTTTTGAGCAGACCCAAACAAAAGATTTTCTCTGAGTTTTGTTTTAAATATTAGAAGGTATGCAATCGAGAAAAAAAAAAAAAAAACTCTTTCAACAGGAACCTCCTCCACAAGAGAAGGAAGTGTACTGTGTCAGGCTTCAAAAAGTCACATCTTTGGACAAAGAGAAATTATTCTGAATACATTTTACAAAGAGGGAACATTTAATGTAATGTGGAAACAACCAAGGGATACAGTTATTGTCTTCGGTGGGTTTTGGGGTATTTTATTTTTGAACTGAACTTTGGATGTTTTTTTCTTTTTTCTTTTTTTTCAAATAATATTTCCAATGACTTTGAGTTAAAACAGGACTGCTTCCTGTTGCAAAAGAGACTGAGTGCAAAACACATACCTGGCATGCAGAGATGTTGAAAAGAGATAAAATAACCAAAAAATATTACTACCTCCTTTTCAAAACTGTTCAACAGATAGCCAGTGTGAATCTGAACTCTCTTTAACACTTGCTCTTTTCCTCAATGATAATACTAAGAATGCCAAAACTGTTGTTACACATACTTTACAAAAAGGGTTGCCTGATATTAGGAGACATCTGGTTGTGATATTATTGTTGAATATTGCGATGGTGACATTAATTGCAATTGAAACACATTTTCCTTGCTATTCCTTGTCCTTTTCTACTGTCACAATGTTCCAGTCACTCTTACCGAGCTTCAGGATTGTGATCATAGAAAACAATGAAAGTTCAGCCAGCTGATTAAAGCTCATTAATAAGCAGAGTTTGAATGCATGCAACGGGAAATGTTATAGCCTAGCAAACATAGCATCTGTTGTGATTGTGATAACTGCAGTTTGATAATTGTGCAGCTCTATATACAAAGGAAATCAACAATAGCTGGTGACTCCCTCTCCCATCTTCCCATCTAAAAAAGTAATGCTTTTTCACTTTTTATATAGTTAAGAATGACTACCTCTCTGTTAACCATATCTGAAGCACTCGCTGCATCTCAAAAAGCGTTGAGAAGTGCTTGCTAACTGCGTTATTTTCTTTTCCATACCCGATTATGACTGAGCTTTATAAAGGAAAAGCTTCTTAGTTGAATATCTCCTTATACGCTGGTTGTTAGTGGCTTCCTCTCATTGTCACAGGTGGTAATGGGCTACAAACAACACACACGCATACAGGTGCACACCAGAACTGGTTCAAACAAAGGCTCAGAACATCCAGATATCCTAAGAACTGCTCAACACTCAAGAGGTCATAGAATCTCTAAAAGTCACCACTAACAGCCAGATCCAAACCAGGAGGAACTCCTGCATCCAGAACGTAGATGATTCCCAGCTTGTGCTTTAAGGTACACCTGTTAACGAAGCCGTTTTGTGAAGTTGTAGATTGTTCACAGGTCAACCGTGTAACACTGCTTTTTGTTAGCGTGGCACAACATGATGCATTCTTGTATATTAATGCTTGGTTTGTCTCTCCCATGCTTCTCTTTGCCTTTGTTTTTGTTTGTTTTTCTCTTTCATTTTTCTGCACCTGTTGAGCTATTGTAAAGCTTTCAACCCGGATTTCTATACTGTACCGCTAATGCTGAATATATGTATTTATCACATTAAGTGCTGCAAGTATCTTGGTTTAAATGTTTGTTTTTTTTTTGTTATTGTTTCCATTTTTCAGTTCTTCATAAAACGTCTGGGACGCATTTTTTTTAAAGTGTATTATCAAAAAGAAAAAAAAAGAAAATAATTGAATTTAGATCAGTGGCTTAGGAAACACCTGTTTGTATATTTATCTTAGCTAGATCTATTTTGATACTTTTTTGTCTCTGTATTGCATTTATGCATTTTTAAGGAAAAAAAACAACAAAAGGAAAACAAACTAAAAAGGTTCTTCATTGTGTATTGATACCTCAGATGGACTTTTTTTCTCAAAGACAGGACCAAAACCTCTGAAAAGAAAAAGAGAAAGAGGAAAAAATGAAAGAATATGTAGCCCCTCTCTTGCTTTAACAAAAAAAAATGTGGAGCTATAGAAAAGTATTGCTGTTGGTCCTTTCAGGTGCCAATGCGTGTCCTTGCTCCCTATGACACCTCCCTCTATCCCCCTGACCCCCCGTCATTCCTGTGCCGAACTCCGACCCGCAGAGCTGTCAATCATCTGCAGGTGCCAAGGGGCCGAGTCAGAAACCGAACAGGTGGTGACTCACTGCAAACTTTATTTCTAAGTTCAACAGAGACAGATTAATGACTGACACTGTTGCATTAATATTATTTGTTGTTGTTGTTTTTGATACTCCTCCTCTTGCTTAGTCTCAAAACCAAAATGTGGAGTGGCTCTTTGAGATGCAGCTCTGACTACCAAAGGCATTGTGAGCCAACATTGCTTTAGTCCAAACTCCTGAACTGTAACCAAACTGCAACCAAAACCAATGTCACAACTTTAACCAACCAAAAAAGAAAAAGGAAAAGAAAAAAAAAAAAAAACAACAGAGCTACTTCCAAAACTCTCCATCTACGCCACTTACCACCCTCACCTACAGCAGTTTCCCCTCGTCCATTCGTGTAACCTTGTTGTGGGGAGCAGTCTATGTCCCTTTGGCTTGCGTCTGACTCAGAGGACCTAGCGAGAGCAAATCCTGATGAGTGATTGGACAGTTCTGAGGCATTATGGGAGGGGAAAGGGACTCTCAAAGCGGAGCTTTTGCCTGATGGTATTATTATATAGACAGCCAGATTTTGATGGAACTACCACTTTAACGATCCTCTGGTTAAACCTTAGGAATGTGTGTACATTTAAAGCAGTGACTCTCTTTATTGATTCTTAGTTGAGTTTACCTGTTTACCTCTCTTTATTCCTTTGGTTTTTGTTATGTTACTTGTTGTTTGAAAGAGTGACCCGAGGAAGAGGCGGAAACAGGGACCAGGGTGGTTGCTTTAGACAGACAGATGACGAGCCCGGCCCTCTGACCCTCCTCCCCCCGGGGTAGCCATGTAATGCCAGTCACTGCCCTTTCCTTCATGCTGTATAAAAACACACACATATATCTGTGTATTTGTAACCTGAATCTTCTTGTGTCTGTCCATGCAGACAATAAAAAACTGTACAGTAGGTCTAGTTGCATGTAATCTGTACTAATTATTGACAATGGCATTATAAAATGCAATAAAATACTTATTACACTGTCCTAGGCTGCGTCTTTATTCCTTCTCTTATTGCTCTCACGGTTTTAGTTCTACTTTTTAGTTATCTATAGCGTGATCATTATTCACGCTATACCTTTATAAAGTAACACAACATATCATGAAGATTCAACCTACTGTGAACATCTTACTTTAATCAGTTGTTTTTAAAACAGGCATATGTTGGACAATTGATTGTGCATTTTTTTAATGCACACAGAATCACAATTAAACACATAGGCTCAAATAAATACATACAACCTAATAATGAAAAAAACATTTTTTCCCAGATGCGTTAAAACTACCAGAATAGATGCATCCAGTTCAGACTGAAAGAGCGGTGAAATATTCAAGACGTCTAGGAAGAAGTCATTTTATGAGTATATAATTTTTGACCTGCGTGGATTCTACCAATATACAATAATTTTGTATTTCTGTTTTGGAAGAAAAAAAATACAGCAGATTGTAGGTTGTGTAATCAGTACACTTTTCAAAAATAACAAATGCATCTTTAAAAGCCCACAATTAATATGACTGTAATGCCCATAGGTATATGCAAATTTGTGAGTTGGTCTGTAAGGAGTAGGCAGAGCTACAGCTGAAAGAAAATAAACTTTACTTACAAAGTTTCATTGTTCACTATGCAATTTGCATTACTTCTAAATAGAGCGGCAAATGAATCAAAAATGTCCAGGCATTAACTTTTGTGGCATCAAACTTGAATCACTTCTTGCAAAATAGGGACTTTAATTCAAAAACAAAGGAAGCTATGTGATAAATAAATAATTTATTAAAAGGGTCTAGCCATGTTGGTGTTTTAGCACAGATCACCAGCCTTTAGATTTAAGTCAGTACTTGTGCCAGTTCTGCTTAATCAGCGGGGGCCTTTTACGGGGTCAGAATGTGCTGTGATACAGTGAGTGGCCACCAGGAGGAGTAAACAACCCAGAAAACACAAGCAGCATCCAACAAACATAAACCCAGCAACAAACATTCCTGGACTCCACTGTCATGATTCGGCCAACAGGGAGGGCCAGAGAGTACAGACCCAGGATTAAGTGAGCTACTTGTACAATGTGGGAAAATTTGACAACAGGTACATGAACATTCTGTAGAGCCAACATGATTTTATGTGTGCAGGTGAATGAGAAGGTTCCAGTTGCTTATGTTTACTTCTACCTCTTTACCTCTTGTGCAGGTGTGCTGCATGCCCTACAGCTCATCTTTAAACCTCTGCAATGCTTCATGGATGTGTTGCTTCAGGGAGAAAAAGTCTCTTGAAGGTTTTATTTATTTTATTTTTTTTTGAAAGCTGAAACTTTGTTTAATCTTGTGCTTTCAGTGAACTTTGCTGTTATTCCACTGGGAAGAATCTCATTCCCGACATTTAAATCCCTGTGACATTTGGTTTTGGTAGTCTCCCCCCATCCCTTGCTCCTAAGCCTATTATATAGCTGCAAGCATGCAGACACCGTCACACATATGTACATTTTCAGGCACATATGCACAAGATGAATACTGTGCAGAAATGTAGCACAATGTAGTTGTGCAAGGTGAGCCAAGGTGCAGAGCAACAGACAAAGAGGTTATTTTTGGCTTGGAGATGAGGCGTTTGGGCCCGAGCAGTTTTCTTAGTGCTCATCGGGATAGAGTAAGCAGCAGGTCCGGATGTCTGCAGATTTGTTTGTGGGAAAGTAGATTTGCACGCCCCTGCCCATGTGCATGAACTCGCCATGCTAAATCAATATGCATTTTTGTGTGATCGGGTGTGAGCAGAGGGTGTGAACGGCTGCAAGTCCCAACAGCATGCAGAGCACTGAGGTCCAGGCAGACCCTATGAGTCATAAAGTAAATTCACTGGGAGCCATGCTCACGTCTCCCTCTGTCTCTCCCTGGTGCGCTCACTTTGTCGTCCCTCTCCCTTCTTTGCCTCCATGTTTGTGGTTCAAGTGGTGGGCCACCCTCCAAACAGTGCAGTGACTCACTGAAAACAACACAACAGATTTGTGTATCTGCTGCTGTTTGCATGCACATCTGCATGGATCTACTTACTCCACCTTTTTGTCTTTTTATTGTTTTTATCCAAACCTTCATATAATACTCTCAGTTTGCTTTCACATATGTATGCCCAACTGAGCATTTGGCTTTTTTTTTTTTGCCAGTGTCAGCAGTGAGGAAAAATTAAGCATTTGCAGGCACTTTTGACATGAAGAGAAGCAATTGTGGATTCGTGAAATAATATAATAGTAATTGAGTTTAGGTGAATATATCAAGAAAAGTGGCAGCAATAGTCTATTTAGTTACTACCGAAGATGTACTCAAGAACTTTAGATAGTCACAGTTACTATTGGTTTAAATGCACTTTATGACTCATTTTCTGTCTAAACCTGTGATGTCTTATTTTAAGTTTATTTTGTAAATTCAAAATAATAACTGACTTGCCCTATGGTTTAAGTCTTTTTACACAATTTTAATAAAAAAGCGTTCGCTTATAGAATTGAATTTCTACCAATATATTGTTACTACACTTTGCAATAACATCTTTCCAAAAAATGTGAAAAATTAAAACATGCTCTTTGATGTCTTTTATATGGATTATACAAATGCAGCTTTGATCCAAAATGCTTGCATCCAGGTACATTTCAATAAATATATATGATTATGTTAGTATCGTATTATGACCATTTTGCCAGGTTATAGTCACAAATTGTCATGTATTTTAAATAAATGTATATGTGATAGATCATCAGAAGAGAGAAACTTATAGATAGATCTAGATTTTTTTCTAAATGTAAATCAAAATGTGTGTCAGGCATTTATATTCAGCCTCCTTTACTTTGATTTCAATGCAACCAATTTCCTCCAGAAGTCACCTGATTGGATCCACCTGTGTGTTATTTTAAGGCCTCAGAGATTTGTTAGACAATATCAGTGAACAAATATAATCTAAAATAACACAATAAACGTCTTCCTTCAGAAAAGCTGGTCAGCACTGATACGAAGATGGTGGGAGCCACATTTAGAGCAGTTAGTCTGCAAACGATTTGGGACAGTGGCAGAAGTTTACCTCCCAGCAGATCAGGAAAGACAAATATACAGCCAGATCAACAATAGGATAGTTTAGGCAGCCTGCAGGCTAATCTTTCTTTTAGATTTTTATCTTTAACACTTCTTTCTTTCAATTCACAATTGCGCATTGCTTTGTAGTGGTGTGGCTCATAAAATTTGAATGAAATACTAACATTAGAAACATAGTAATAGAATAATAGAGTAATAGGGTGTTTCTAATGTCATGAGTCCTAAAACACGGAACGTCTTGTTTCTTTTTAATAATATTTGCATTCTGATCAGGAACTTAAAAACACTTAAAAATGGCCTTGTGACGCCTTCCTGAGTAGTGAGTATACAATGCTCACTGCGCCTTATTTTTTTATTTTAGCCATGGCTTGTCACTAACCAATAATAAAGAGCTGCAGTTTTCACCTGTTGAGTTGGTGAAAACAGCTGTTTCTGATTTATCAGTGTAATTAGGAAGCTTTTCCCAGAGACTTGACAAATTTTCAGTGGTATAAATAACTGGAAAGGATCTGATCTTTACAGACTCTAACATTGTTGGACTCTAGTCTCAAGTGTATAATAAAGCACAGCACCCATTCCAGTGAAAAGTGTGTGGAAATGTAAGTACACACCAACATTTAGAATACAAAAGGGGGTGTACTTTTCTTTTTACCATAATTGTAAGTGCACTCAGCTCCTGACAGCACAATGACATCAGGCGACTGAACATTAATGGCTTTGATCATAGCTTGTGCAACTGGGTGAAATCTGTGCAATAAAAACACCATTTGGAAAAGCAGGAGGTTTTGAAAACTCTGCAAGAAAAAGTGATAGTGTTAACAATATCCTGAATAAAATCTGATCTGTACTGGGTTTATGGTGGTTGTGTCATTTTTTATTTCTAAATATTTAACACACAATGACAGCTGTTAAGTGTCTGACAGGTAAGCCCATGTATTCTTCACCATGCGAATCCTCACACTAGCATTTCCTGCCACACAAGAAGGCATCGTTGTGTGGCAGGACTGTCGAGAAGAGAGACACAGACAGTCAGAGCAGCGGGGCCCAGCTGCAGAACAAAAGCATCTTTGTGAATGATTGGAACCACATTTTACCCTCAAGTCTCTCTGCACATGCTCGTTTTCTCACCACCAGATCTTGTACTTCTTAAAAGCACAGACAAACAAACCAAATTGTTAAATAGCCTTTGTAGAGGCTTGAGGATGCGTGTCAAGTTTTGCTTTACACTTTTACTCACATTAAACTCTCTTCCTGTGTCCTCCTCACTTTCTCTGTGCTGCCTGTCAGTGTTGACATTTCCAGCATCTTTCTTGTCTGAGCACGAGTTTTCACGCAGTCTGGTTAGAAGACCTTTAGGAAGGAGAGCAGGACTCAGTTCAGCTCTCTAGCATCTTGCTGTTCCTCAGTTGAGTCTCCCCTGAGTCCCTCCAAAAAAAGGAGTGGATTGAGAAAGAGAAAGGAAATTTATCCTTGAACAATTTGCTCTTTGCTTGGCTTAAAAAAGACATATTAAAATGTCCTGGCATTTCCTATTGCTTGTGATGCTATGCACTTTTTAGTCTCCACTACCTCTGGCTAAGTAGCAGGCCCACAGCACCACAGACGCCATAGTGAAGAGTCGGCAATAGGTGAGTTTGTCTTTTGTTTTATCTCAAGCCCTTGTGTCTGTTGCTAGACAGACCAAGGTTAGTCTAATCTGAACAAGCACATTATTCCAGTTAAAGTCTCAGTAGAATTAAGCAGACTTGACCATGTCTATGTTGCTGATGATAGAACAACAAAAGAAATGGTTGTGCATAAAAATGAGATAGCATCTAATGATTGCTACGGAGACTTGGTGATCCCAAGATGTCACTCTTTGCTGCAGGCCTGAGTAAACTTTAAAGATCTGTTTTTAAAGATCTGGTCACGTCCTCTTATAGCAATATGAGTGCTCCAGTTTAGTGACTAGTGACCAAAAGAAATGATCATATCATGTCAAGTATGATATATGGGAGTATGTAGGAGGGAAACTGAAAGTGATGGATCACCATATAAAAGTTCCAAGAAAGTGATTTGCTTACAGTTTCCTACAGTAAAGTGCATAAAAACATAAAATCTTCAATTAGATACATTTTAAAGGGATATCAATATTTTGAACATGGTGTTTTTTTCCTATTTAATAAGTATTAAAGCAGGATGAGTTTTTTGAAATTTCTCAGAAATGGATTATGCTGGTGCAGTCAAAGCTGAATGTATTTTAAGTCTTTTTATACATCTTTGCCTGGGGTGCCAGCAAGTTTGTGATAACAGTTTTTTTTTCATTGTTATTATTTCTAAGAAATGTTGACTTTATCTGTTGATGGATACCTGCTCCAACATGTGCTATCTGGGTTTTTTTTTTTTTTTTTAAAAGTGGTTGCCTACTGCTTGCTTTTAAAGTGAAACTATTTTCACATAAGGGAATGTAAAACAATAACGGCAACATTCCCATAATAAACATTTAAATTACAGCAGATGACATTTGTGCAATTTATCTCAGACAAAAACGGAGATCATGATCATTTTCTTGTATGTGTGTTAGAATATGTTCTATGGTGTAAGAATGTAAGAATATTTACTATGCTGATAAGAAACGCTTATACATTGTTGACAGCATTACTACTCCTGGAGACGAAACTGTTCATTATTAATGACAAAAAGTGGCTTCTGGACTTCAAATTTGTAATGAAAGCTTGTCTGTGTTAGTGCTCTGTCTGGTTCGGGTTAAAGGGGTAATTATATGACAGTACAGTTCAGCCCAACTACTTTATTGCCTGGAGGAAGCACAATCACTGCTGGCTGTAGTTTCCTGTCCAAAAGCAGGAGCAGCAGCAGCAACAGCAGCAGCACAAGTCAAAGGCTGACACAGTGGGTGTGAGAGGGGCGAAATAACAGAAAAGGAGATACACACCTCAGCTTGAGGTTGTAATTAGCTTAGCTATTTTCTCCAGGAGGAACTGGACTTTCTCAGCAGTGTCGAGCAGACCTGAAAACAAAGGTTTCTGCGGAGTCAAAACTTCCCCACATCTGGTTTGTTGGAGGACGGGGCGAGCCGAAGTCAGGCACTTTGGAGGCGGAGAGAAGACTATCTGTGTTGAAGAAAATGCTCTGTATTTTGGAGCTTATATCACCTGTATGAACCGAGAAGAGTTTCTGACACCGCGAAGAGACCCAAGTTTGGAGAGAAAGAGGACTCCAGCGGAGCTCGAGGTCCAGCGAAGGAGATGAGATGAATTAGACCAATAAATAAACATTTTGGTTGCTTAAGTGTCGCAGACAGTGAGAAGGTAAGGCTGTGTTTTTTTTGTTTTTTTTTTACCCCTCGTGCTTTTGTGACAATAAAAGTAAGAAAAACTAACGCTGAGTTCGGCCTCAGCATGCAGACACTCGCCTTTAATCAGAGCACAGACATGCAATCAAGGTAAACAAAATATCTGGCACATTTTGCGACTCTAGGCCCTGTAGGCTACATTTTCCCGAATATAATAGTTTAATGCGCTTGCAGCTTCTCACGGAGCGTGTTTAAATTTGGCACGTCGTATAAGGTACGAAGATTTTTCTTTTTTCCCGAAACTTTTACAAACGTTTCGCTATTTCAGAAGTTTATGGCCAAGCCTATCGCGGCTTTTTGTGGCCGTATATTTGCGAACGTGGCTCTAATGAATGTCTTATTTTTGAGCGTTTATTTCCCTGAACTTCTTCGCTGTGTATTGTCAAAACTTTTCATAGGGCAGTGAGTGCAGCGTTGTTGCCACGGGAGCGCGCAAATAGCTGCCCAGCTGAGTTGGTTTGACTGGTGAGGCGCGCGCCCGTTCCTTGGCTGCACGTGAGGCAGAACGACAGAGCTGTCTCGTATTTTGCAGCGGATGCCCGAGGCCTTTAAAAGCTGGCGAACAAAACGCATTTACGAGGAACTAGGCAAAATTTATCTTTAAACGGAACACTTAAAGTTCTCTTATTTTAATGTATCCGCAAGGTAAATTGATAGGGTACTTATGTGTTTTGCTAATTTACTAATTTGCTTGTCCAGTTAATTGCAGTGGTTGCACCTCTTTGTTGTTAACTGCTAACAAATTGCTATTTGATTCTCTTCCACCTATTGGACTCGAAAGTGAAAGGTTTATTATTTAATATCTCATCCTTTTACAGAATATAAACTAGATGTTATCATCCAGTTCACAATCCAAAATTCTTAGATTTAGACCTAAATCGGACAATTGTAAACAAAACACATTAATTAAAGTTAATGTGAAAGTTAATGAGTTTAATGTGAAGCTACAATATATTTTTATTAGCATATTTTAATGGACATTTCTTTAGAAAATTTTATTCAGGATAGCAGGAGGGAAACATATGATATCCTTATTTTATTTGTAAAATTTAGTATATGTAGTAACACTTCATAACAGAATTTGAAGTATTTTATGTGTTTTCAAAATATATATTCTTATGAGGTAATATAGATACAATGTGTAATACTGAAAAATGTATTTTAAACAATGAACTCTATAATATTCACTGAAAACCTACTTGGGTCTTCTTGAAAGAGCTCTGCAGTTATGTCAAACCATACTTGTAAAAAGGCTTTTAAATGTATGAGTCAGTCTCAGTGTTCAGTAGTTTTACCACACTTTTTACTACTAGATTTACTTTTCACTTATTGCAGACTATTTTGAAATATCTATAGAATTCCTTTCATATACAACCAAAAATTATTTACTGTCAGATCATGTAGTGTCATGGTGCTTCCTTATGCCTTCAAAGGGTTTCAGAGAGTTATTTTTGGGCAAGTTCTGGTTGTGCATTCCTGCCAACTTCCAGCTAATGTTTATTCGATAGATTCAGTACAATTTGATTATAATGAATAAAAATGTGTTTAGTTTAACTGAAAAAAGGTTTGAAAATATATTAAATTTGAGGATATTACCTGGCAAGAAAACATGTCCAGTGAGAGTTTGCAACAGACATCAGACTATATGCCTTAAGACGAATGATAGAGATGGTGTATCTGCCTGAAATGGTGAAAGATGAAAACATCATAGCTGGTTACTTATTTCAAAAGAGCCTATTGCATATCATTCTTAGTGGCCACTACTCATACTGACATCATGTTCAGATGTTGCGTTTTTGATTCAAAGACGTCATGTAACCCATTTATTCATACGGTCTTGTTGCTTCAGGCTCATTCACCTCCTCCCTGAACAGCAGGCCCACGCCCATGGATGAGGAGAGGAGTGCCACTACCATCTCCACAGAGCAACCTGATAATGAAAACCATGACCTTCCAGCTCCAAGTTCACACACAGAGAGTGAGAACAGTTCTACAAGTCCACCCCCCTTTCCTGGTGAAGGTAAGAGATAAAACGTCCCAAAGAAATTCGACAATTAAAAATGCATGTCCAATAATTTGGATATTATGAAGAAAATATAACCTATTTCAGTAATTATAAAATGAAACTGATTCATTTCATACAGACTGATATATTTCAAAAATGTATTTCACATTTAATGAGAATCAAAATTCGCTAGGAACCCCATGTTGTTTTTATTGTGGCCTCCAGTTTGTCTGCATTGTTGGCTCTGATGTCTCATTTTCCTGTTAATTTGTTCAGCAAACTCATCTCAGAGAGTTTACTGACCTGTTACTCTTTGTGATACCATTGCCATTAAAGTAGGTACTTTAGGCAGTGTTAGGGGTCCAAATCCCACTAGAACATGAATTCAGTACCTGTGAAACTTGACAAGTCACTTCTGATGTGTCTTATGAGTCATACTGAGCCATAATATTGAAGATTAACTGACATAAATACTTGAAATATTTCACTCTGTGTCAAAGGAATCTATTTATAATATTGTTAAATATTTTTTATGCGAATTTAAATGATAATTTTCTTGTCAATCTGCACTGAGGTATGCTTGCATGTTTGATCAAGTCTTCATAAGCATTCACTCATTGATATGAATGCTTTAAAAGGAACAGAAAGCAGAGACTAGGCATTTTTGAAAAAAAAAAAAAAACAGCAAGCAGAAAAAACATAAGAAAAAAGAAACTTCTCTAACTTGTTTTTGTGTCAGCAACATAATAGAATGCAAGAATAATGAAAACAAAATTCAGTTTATTTCAAGAATAAAAATAATCACATATCAGCTTTTTGTACACAGACACAGTTCATGCCTCTTATTCCTCTGAAGACAATGGACATGATGTGAACATGCTTAGCAAAATCTTTGGAAAAAAAAAACAACACCAAGTGGTGAAACATGAGGCTCTATCAGGCAGGTCCTTCGTGAGTCGTCTTGTATTTGGGTGTGTGACTCATAATGACGCTGCTGCCTGTGGAGGATATTATGGTAGGAAGTTTGTCTCTGTATGGTTGGATACACGAAGCAGCTGTATGCTTTGTATAATGCTGTCTTTACAAGCCAGCCACATAATTTAAAGTTAATCTTTTTATCCACCTCTATGAAAGGGTATACAGGTGGAAGTTTGTTTTCTTCTGTATGTAAAAAATAACAAAGCCTACACTTTGGCAGCTTCTCTGACAAAAAAAAAAAAAAAAAAACAATTCAGTGTTTTTCCTAGAAGTAATGGTGATTCATTAGGTCCAAGGCATTATCACTGACAGGCACAACAGTTGTGTATTCAGGTGACGTACCGCCTTGGATGATCTGTGAGGTCAGGACCAATTCAGCCCAGTGGAACACTGAAATGCCACAATGGGGCTCGTGGGAGTTAGAGAATGAACCCGTGACCCTTCCCTCTTTGTGAGTTTTGTCATGCTAAGGGATGACTGACACGGTGGGGTGGGAACAGGACAATGTGGACTCAGCTCAGGGCTGTTATGTGTCTGAATGACTCACCCAGGATTGGCCAATTATGGTTCAAGTTCAATCAAGTTTTGCAGAGAAAACAACTGCACTAAGTGTATATCAGGGTGCAGGTCTTATGAGGTAATTAGTATAGATGTGGTTTACAAACAGGGTAGTGTGCAGAGATTTAAGTGGTTTGTTGTCACGGGAACCTGCCACAAAAATTTTTCATAGCTGCTGCATATATTTTATAGCGTTTTATATTTGTTTTTGCTTGTTTTTAAAGGCATCATGCGACTCAGCTGGTCATGATTAGGGTAGAGAATATTTTCTTATCACATTGACATCTCTGTTTCACAGCACTGTGGTTAACCGCTATGAGTATAAGTATGGTATCAAAGTTAATGATAATTCGACCTTTACAATAATTAAACATGTGGATTGTGCCCAAACATGCTGTCTTTTTACCTGTGCTATTTTTACCTGTGGGTGCTCCTCAGGGAGCAAAGACAGAGTTAAGTGTAGATTCTATTACCACCACAATGTGTGTGTAGATCACAGTTAGAAGGTGAAGGAAAGATTGGTGAAGTCAAACCAAACTGTGAGCAAGGCAACAAACAATCTGACATCCTTGAAATGTCAGATTTCAAGGATTGCTTGAAATCTGACATTTCAAGCAATCCTTCTTACAACATAAAAAAGGGGTGTAAAAGGAGTGCGTATGTTAGGCGATAAGCAATAGTGGTTTCACAAGAACAAGATATATTTAGGAATATTTTTGAGAAAACTAAAAATCCAATTTTTTTCACAAATATATTAAAGTTTTGTACATTCCAATACAGATTTGGCTAGTTAATTAGATTATGGTTTTTATGCATGTCTCAATACAACATTGAGACATCAGTGTAGAGTTATTCACTTCATATTGTATTAGTATTATGTTGACTAATCAAATAGTTTTTGATTAGTCATTCTATTTTTGACTATATTATATATTAATGTCTGTCTAGACTCAGCAAAATTTTATTCAGGCTTTTATGTAGTACTAATTTACAACAAATGTCATCGTAAGGCACTTTACAAAACAAATAAATCAGATTTATATACAGAAATGTATAATGAAATCAGTCCAATTATAGAGACAGATCAGATTTTGTAGGGAACCTAGTCTGCTTATTTGGGGACTGTCTGAGTCTGACTCAAGGCAAATTCTGTCTCTTTTTGATCTTTGTTAAGTTTTTCTTCACTTGAGTTGTGTTCCTTAGAATAAAATTTCCAAAAATATGATATTCTGTTATGGAAATCCATAATTCATTTCACGGCTTCATATTTAGGCTTGACATATTGTTAGTCCAAGAAATAGACAAATCAAAAAGCAGATGTTTTTGCTGCAACCAATTGATGCTGTTCTGACACAGAGGGTTGGGGACATTGTTTCACAAATATTTGTTATGCCTTTATTTAAAATCCAGTTTTTGCAGGTGATCTGTCTGTGAATGTTTATGTTCACACCCATTGTTAATTTGTCTCTGCTATGAGTTTGAGTTATGACACAGAGTTAGTAGCATTAGCATAAAGCAGGCTTTTGTAATATACTATGCAAGTTGCATGCCTTCTGGTTCCCAGATAGGAGTATTTTTCTGACAGAAGAAATTCCTACTTCATTAGTACGGGACCAACATTCTGTTGTGTGTATGTTGATAGATTTGTGCTTCTATTGCTTGTTGAGAGAGTTGCTGTCACTTAAGCAGGAAGATACAATGAGGCAGTATGTGTATTTAACAGGAGCCTTTCACCGCATGCTAAGCTCCTCTGGTCTCTTTTATGAACAATAATTATCCCACCAGTCTCTCTCTATTTTCCTTTCTGTCTCAATCTTTCTTTCTAAATGGCTTTTTTATGTCTGTTTTACTCATCAAACAATGTCATTTATATAAAAATGACAATTTTAATGAATACAGCTTTGAGCTCCCAGTATAAGAGTTATGACTTAATTAGGGTCATTATCACGGGTTGAAGACGTCGGAGGTCAAACAGAGAAATAAAGACCCCTTCGGATCACTATTTTGATACTCTTTAAAACCAGTGTAGCAAAGTTGGCACTGGATCAATGATAAGATATTTGTATTGTTGGACTTCCACTAGGTGACCTCCCACATGACAGAGACGCGTTGTGAATCAGCTGCACTTCATCTCCTATCATGATATACTCTGAAACATCCATAAGTCATAACTTCGGGACATAGCAATCAAATATGATCAACTCTGCACTCATTCAACAACAAAGACAACCTTGAGCAGAAATAGATGGGGTTGAGAATACCTTTCTGTCTCATAAGAAAAACAGAGCTCATATTATTAATCGATAGTTTATTTACATCTTGTTACTATTTATGTATGTGATTTTACTGGGGGAGGAGATTGGCCTTGTGGTATTTATTTGGACAGTTATAATGATATAGCAAAGGATTGTGGGATGGTTAGCTGAATCAAAGCAATGTCAGTGGTGTGTGGTTGATTTTCCATGGTGTTTCTTGCATCTGTGGGAGGAACTTAACAACGTCATGCTTTTTTTTTTTTTGTGAAACCCTTTCTAGGTTAATATGTGTATTATATATCATTGGAAAGTTCATATTTTTGAGATTATAGTGATATATATATATATCCAGTGACGTATATAATCATAAATGTGGACAAAGTAAACACTTTTGTCAAATCTCTCAGAAACACAAAATAATGTCCAATTTACTGATAAAAGTCCTATATCACTAACAGAACAGCACCACATTGAAAATAAAACTGTCTTTTTACATCCACAAGGATGCAAGTTATGTACTCAAATAAAATACTTCTTCCATAAAAAGTCTTACATGCACAATCTAACATACTCTGCCCCCGACAACTTTCAGAATTTCCTTCAGATGTGTTGATTTCTCACAAAGTTTTCATTGTAATTTCCATTAGCATGCTTTTTTTTTTAAATAAGTGTTTTCAGTAAAGAAAATGCAAAAATTGAAATGGGGTGGAGAGGAAGAGAGGGAGTATTATTGACTTTTTTGAGCTTTTATTCTCTAAAATTGAAATTATTGGTACGCCTGACAGATTAAAATGTAAAATTCTTTTTATTCAGCCAAGATTTTCCTGATTTGAAATGAGATGGACTTCTCTAAAAAACAGTAATAAAACAATTTAAAATGAAAAAAAAAACACATATCTGTTTTATTTGACATTCAATTAAAAACAGCATGTCACGTGTACATATGGCCAAACAGGCCATCTGTTGTTGTTGAAACAAGAAAAAAAAATCACCACTAAAATCTTTGGTGGTGATGATTATATTTATATGTTATATGTTTATGCATATAACATATAAATGTTATCATGATATGCTTCAGATTTTCTCCTGCAATATATATCCTGAGCAATATAAAGGGGTTTTTGTATGTTTATATGAAGTAGGAGTATGACTATATGTAGTGTATGTTCAAATAACACAGCTGCATTGTGGGTGGTTTGGAGCAGCCTTTCTCCACCCTTGTAATTTATCCTGCCACTGATGTAACCAATATGCCTATGTTGAGAAGGTATTTATTTAAATGTTTCTATTATAGTTACGTTGTAATAGAAGCATAAAAGTAGTTTAGTTTCAATAAACTCTTTAGTGCAAAGGGCAAATTGACAACCATGCCAAAATTCTTATTTTTAAAGCATATTTCCTCTTTATTCTTAACATAACTCTGAACCATTTATGCATATTTTTGCAGTATTTTGTATGTTTCTGCTCTTTGCTTCAACTTGTGGATGTGGCTGTTTCCTCATTCATCCCTTTTTGGTGCCTGGGGTTTGTTGAGCCTTGTGTCTAATTTGGTTTCCTGCAGAGATCAAAATAAACCAGGAAGAGTTTGAGGAATTTTTACTGCATATTTGAACAACAAAAAAGAGCATACTATATTTTCCTCTACCACCTTGCAAAAGAAAAAGAGCCGAGAACCTTGTCTTGCTGTTGCTGGAGCTGCTTTGGTGGCCTGTCCAGTCTCGTTTTCTTCTGAGTGTGTCTCTATAAACTAACATAAAATTCTCAGTTTTTTCACTTTCACACTTTTAATCCAACTCCTCTGGTATGAAATACAACAAAGACATAATAGTTGTAGTCACCATCTGTCTGCATGTGCTTTTCGGGCTTGTCGGGATACCTTCGTAGTGTAAACTTGGGTGATTAAAACGATAAGCAAAGTGTTCTCGGCTAAAAGTCAAATATCTTTTTCACAGATCTGGGGGTCTGGGATGGTTATCCTTTGTGATTGGCAAAGACAACATCTTCAGACATAAGAGAAATGTCTTATCTTGGAACATCAGATTTCATGTCTAAGCCTGTTGTAGATCCCCTGGCTGATATTTTTCAGTTACGTTAACATCCCACATGGTAAAAAAGAGTACAAAAATGTATATATTTTTTATTTCTCACTCACATTTACATCTGCCAAGTGGTGCAGCCAAGAAAGGACTCTACATCTCCTTGATTAAATTGGCTGCTCCTAAGTTAGAAGCATAGTCAAATTATTTGACATTAAAGCTATGCATCTATGTTCAGCCTGCCATATCTTTTAAGCTTTCAAGCAGATTTCAGCTATCTTTTAGTAGTCTTTGAAGTAGTAATAATAAATATTATTTTAATTAAATAAATCTCAACAATATTGCATTGTCTGCAGCAGTGGTAAGAATGTTCCTCTTGCATATGGTTAGATTTTATTTCTGCATTTGGAAAGCTGCATATGTAAACCTCTTTCTTGAAAGATTGAACTTAAGAGCTTCACACAAATCTAAAGTAAAGAAAAAAAACATGTTGATCTTATAATATTCACTTTAAGTTACACGACTTAGGTGATGACCAAAAATATGGGTATAGGAGGAGCCCTGAAAGTAGGTTTGTTTGAATAGGGCAGCTTGGCTGCGAGATAGGAACTGAAGGAGAGCTCAGAATTAGGCTGCTGCCTCTTCACATGAAAAGAAGCCACAAGATTAGGCATCTCATTTAGATGCCTGAGGTTCAACTTCCTTTGGAGTTACTGATGGTGTATCCAGCAAGTAGTAGGGCCAGTGGTAGATTGAGACATTACTTCAAGAATTACAAATCTCACCAGGAAATGAGAGGTTTTAGGATCACTGAAGGGTACTCGGCACACACAGCAGGAAAGAGGAGGAATCTGCAAACAACCCTGTTTAACCTTTCACAAGCTGAATTCACGAAACATAAAATCTGCCTGATCAGGGTAAGAAAATAAAGCACAAACTACTCAGACTGTAAGGCTCCATTCACACTAATTAAGAGTGTTCTATTGTTTTCAGACGTTCCAAGAACCATCCAATTTTACAGCAATTTTGGAGACCTGTTTTCAGAGTGAAAAGAGGCATAAGTCTATTGGCCTTTTAGTTGTTGATACACAGTTTTCTCCTTTGTGCTTTTCTGGATATTCTACATTGCTGTCATTACAGATATCATGACTGTATTTAAAGGTTTCCACACAATCTGCAGAATTTTCCTCAAGGTATTTTTAATATTTTATAATTTTCTGCCCCTCAACTACCTGTTTAAGCTTTGTGGCAGAGAAGGAAGAATAATCAGTATTTTCATCATTTCATCCTACACAGTAATTTTAAACTTACGCGGGTGTCTGTGGGCATCTCTAGTCGAGAGCAGTCAGACAAAATCATATACCAAAAAATGTTTTTCTGATCATTGTGAGCCCATTGAACAGAGACTCTGGTCCCTGAAGCTGTGTGTATATGAGTTGTGCATTATAAACCCTGTGAGTCTGCTCCTTTTTTTCTTATCCTCGTCATGCTTTAAGCAAATATGTGAAGAATCGTGAGTTTTTGTTGCAGCAAGAGCAGCACTAGGATGCCATAGGATTTGCAATCACAGTGCCAGAGGCGTCACAATGACTTACTTGATGTAGTGCCAGTCTATTGTGGTTGTGGCTAGATTGGCATGAGACCAGTCCTCCTTCAAATTCCCTGATGAGCAAATTACACCAATGCATGCAATGCCTGGTTGCTGTTGGATGTGCCTCCCCTGCTGCTACCAGGTTCCTCCTTCAGACATACTGCCACCATGATGTTACCATAGAGATTTGTGAAATTCTCAGTCTTTCCTGCATAACGACAAGTGCACAGCTTCCCTAATCTGGGGTGCGTTAGGGATCTCTTTGCACTTCTCATTATGCAGGATGGAAAACAACAGAACTCTCAGAGACCCTGCAGAGACCATCCAGGTTCTTGCTGAGAGTAAGATCTGGTACAGACTTTAACATGAAGATAAATTATTACAAGCGCAAACCATTTTGAAGTTAATTCTATTGATTCATTCTGGTTTATTCTGATTTATTTATTTATTTTGGCTGCTAATGTCTTTGCCAACACTTTATTATAATACTGCATTAATATTACAGCTTAAAATTGCTACTTACTTTTTACTGTGCTTGCGTGGTGTACAGCTGTCATGTAAGTGGCTGTGTTTTCTCAAGGCCCATAGGAGACAGAGACACACAGTTAAATTACCCAAAAGCCTGTTCATCTGCAGACAGTTTTTTTGTCTTTAATGAGCTTACATGTCTTCTTTCTCGCACTGTAATCTCTGATTCTGGACATATTCCAATGCAGCACTCAGTGTGTGTGTGGGAGTGTGTGTGTATGCGTGTGCATGCTTCTGTTTGCTCTTGGCAAGAGAACAGCCTAAGAATTGCACTTTTTTTTTTCATTCCTTTGTCTATGTATGCATGATTATTTGCTGACGGGTAGTAAAAGAACCCACACCACTTCTCTAGTTGGGTGTTCCTTTTGTTTCATTTTTTTTTTCTTGATAAAGATCTTAGTAGTTGCACATAGTTTGAGTTGGTTTCAGTGTTTACTGCCGGCCACAGAGTTAGTATGGCATCTTATCTTATAACTCGTGTTGATCTGTGGCTAAGCCTTCAATTCACTTAAATTATTCAAATACTTAAAATATCTAAATTAGAATCCTAATTAGCAGCAGTGGATGTGGATATATTAAGATTTTTTTTTCTTTTTAATGAGTTAGCCTGTGCGTAAAAAATACAATAAAGTGCAAGTTGGCCCAAATAAAACCCCGAGGCACCCTCTTGATACAGGCAATGTAAGATTTTGTGTTTAGGTCTAAAGTGGTTAAACAAATCCAGCTGAAAAGTCCCACTCCAAAAATATTTTTTTTACTTAATTACCACCTGTGGTGTATTTGTGTATGCCTAATTCTTTCTTTATAGGTGCAGATAGAGAGACACCTCTCTCTATCTGCACTCCTGTATTATTCAGGCGTTGTGAATATTTGCACATTTTGTTACTTTAGAACCCCAAATTTCTGTGTATTTTATTGAGATTTTACATGACAGACCATTGCAAAGCAGTGCTGTGTTATAAGGGATACAATTTTGGTTTTAAAAATGTTTTTTACAAATAAAACTGAAAAAATGTACAATGCATTCAGGTTCAGCTCTTTTAACTGCCACCTAATCAGTAAATAGGGTCTAATTTAACTTCAGTTTCCCAGCAGCTGGTCTGTGATAGTCTCAGAAGTTTGTCAGAGAACATTAGTGAGCAGGGAAGATCAAATCAGTTAATATATTTAACAATGTATGAGGCTTTGAACATTTTATGAACCACTGTTCATTTGGCTCTTTAAAAATGGAAAGAGCATGGTATAACTGCAACCTGTAGATTCAGAATAAATTGAATGTAAGTCAGTAGTGATTAGACTAAAATTGAACTTTTGGCCTTAATGAAAAGCATTAAATGATTTGGGAGAAATTCACCTTCCAGCAGGAAAGCAACCCTAAAACAAGAATCGCAGTTGAATGGTTTCAAAGTTTATCCGTGTGTTAGAAGGGACAAGTAAAAGTACAGACCAAAATTAGTTCTCAGTCTAATATGTGGCAAAACTTAAAAATTGATGTTAACAGATTCTTAAACTATTAAAGAAAGATGAATGGGCAAAAATTTCTGTACATCAGTACAGAAATACCACAAACATTTGGAGTTATAAATGCAGATGGTTCTAAAACCATTTATTTAAAGGTGTTCAAATACAAATATATGTCACACTTATAACATTTTTATTTATAGAGAGATTAAAAATACAAGTTTTTCTTTTCAATATTAGCTTTCAAGATATGACTTTGCATTTTCCACTTAGATTCAAAATGCTATAATAAAAAGATTTTGCAAAGAATTTGCAAAACTGTTTCATACTTTATTTAAAAGGTTTTCTAAAACGTTTGCAGATGTATTCACATCCCAAGGTGGTTCTACTGAGCTATGACATTAAACCCCTACAAAACACATTGAAGTTTGTGGGTGTTACTAAACAAAATGTGAAAAAAAAATGCTTTGTAAGGTCATTTTCAAAGCTGTGGAGACAGATTTAAGGGAAACAGGAAAGGAAACAAACAGAAAAAGCTCTGAATGGTTATCTGAAAAACAAGCTAATTTTATCTGAGAAGCAGCAGAATTTTCTCCCCTGCAACTGCTACAGGATATGTCAAACCGTTTGCCTTCTCGTCTAAATAGTGTCAGTGTGTATGCTGTGTGTTTGAACTAATCATTACCCTGTGGGATACATATGCCTTTGTTTTAATGGTTAATTGTTTACTTGGAGGATTGCAGTTCCTTTGAGTCACCCCTTTAAGGCTCCTGACACGTGTACATACACAGTATTGCAAATACACATCAAAGAGATGTTGGTGCATGGTCACAAACAAGCACACATGTTCATCCTAAAACATAAACACACAAACTGTTCTCTATTGCTCCCGTCTGATTTTGATTAGTGTCATCGTTTTCAGATCTCAGAAATGGCCCAGAGGTTGAGTGGGTTGGTGGTTTGTTGTTGGTGCCAGCACGCAACTGGTTGAAGGGGAACTTGAATGGCACCACAGCTTTGGTGGTAAAGTGCTTAGGCTCAACAATTGTGGTTTAAATGTTTACGAAAAAAAGGCTAGTTAAGTCAGAAGCCATATATTTTTAGATCATACCGCCCTGCAGGCAGCTGAAATCTGATCGGGTAAAATAAAGGGTAGTTCTCAATAATCTAGGACAATGAAAATTTATATTTAAAAAGCCGTGCAAATGAATCCCTGGCATAGAAATATGTTGCATATTTTTTTCACAATTGTATTTGAACATTTTTATATTTATAGTTGTTCTTTGCTATAAAAAATTTAGGATTTTTTTTGTCATTCTACTCTTAGTATTGAAGTGTTGATACTGAGTCAACATTCATTAAACAAATCACACCTGTTGCACAGAAAATAAAATCAACTAACAAGAACCTGTATTTTTTTTTCATTTCAAATCTACATAAAATGTTTTTAATAGCTCAAAAATCAGAATTATTCTTTTGCATCCAAAAGTTATCACAAAACACTGCCCACATGTCAGAGTCAAGATCTGCAACATAATGACAAAATGTTTGCATGAAATGAAATTACATCAGACTTATAAAGCACTTTTCAATCCTCAAAGGATTCTTAAAGATGCTTTATAATAAAATCAGTCATTTCCATTCACAGACACATTCACATCCTGATGATGGCAAGCTACTGGATTGGAGTCACAGCAAATACATCAAGTTCATAGATATTAGAAAAATAAAACAAGTCTTAGCATTCTCTTTAAAGACTAATAAAACATTACTAAATGAGTAATGTTTGTTCATAATTCTGTTTGATAGAAATTTTCTTAACCAATATTTAGCTATATGATCATAATTTTTATTTTGCTGATACTTATTTTAGTTATACTTAATTTTAGTTAAGTATAAACTAATATTTGTACTTAATATTTGTTAAGTATAATTACAAAAACCTGCATTCTACAACCTGCTGTTGTTTCTTGCAAGTCTGTTTATTTTGTTTAGCTTTTGGTCTCTTATCTTTTTCAAATTTGCAAAAGAAAGAACCTTCTCTTAGCTAAAGTTCATGGATTCCAGCACAGCTGTCTTGTATGTGTAAATAGGAAGATTTGACATTCAAGTAACGATTTGTTCTCGCCTTTGCTCCATGTCATGTTTGCACAAGACACTGACAATAGACTGCGTCTCAGGTCTGTTTCACAACATTGTCTGTGTTACATGGATCTCATATTGTGTTGCAACACTGGTAATCTCTGGTGTAATTAATATTTAGTTTCAACAGTCATACTGGGCAAAATGCACAACACAGAAATTTACTTCAGGTGTTGTAACATTTTTATGTACTGGGCTGTTTTAAATGCACTAAAGTCAACATTACTTTACTATTTTAAGTTGTCATTAGCACGGTTGCCTTGCAGCAATAAAATTCTGGGTTTGAATCTTAGTCAGGGGTCTTAACTCATTAGAGTTTGCATGTTCTCCTTCAGCATGCGTTTTCTCTTCCCCACAGTCCAAAAATATGCATGATAATTTATTGATTCTCACTACATTACCCTTATGTCCGACCGTGTGTGCATGGTTGTTTGTTCTGTTCATCTCTTTGACGGACTTGCAATCTGTCTATGATGCCTATAGACAGCTGGAGATGGGCAACAGCCAGAATATAAGTGACTGTTGGCTAAAAGTGAAATAGTGACAAGTCACAGGTTCTTCACCGGGCCTCTTGAAAATGCTTACATCTCAGCCTCTTCAGAGATGATGTGCTCTGCCAAAATAGTGTCGATCAGTCTATTGAATTAATTCAAATGTGCAGAGGAATGTGAATTTGAGAGTACGGGGAAAATCCAGGAGACATGTAGGAGAGGAAAGATAGAGAAGTGAGAGAGCGGATAGAGTAAATAAACATAGCCGGGAAGTGTTGAGTCCACGCACAGGACGTGGCTTGGTTTGTGTGTATTTATCAAGCCCAGCTGGCTCCCATTTACCCAGGAATGAGTCTGCACCTCTCAGAGGCCTGCTCCTGCCTCACTTTGAAGGCCCCTGTGTTGTCTCTGTGTGTTTGAAAAAATTGGCTTCATTAGTGGACTGTATGGTGTCTCTGAACACATACAACCTGTAATATTTACTGCTTGTAAATATTACAGGTATCACATGGATGTCCTCTTATGTGTACATTTTGAACATATATTTACTCCCCAAGTCAAACAGACACACGCACACGCGCACCCCCACGCACACGCACACATCCCCACACACGGATCAACACAGATTTCACAAGCTTTCACATAGACCCCTAAACAGCCACAAGGGCTTGGATTTAACTGCTTCCAGATGGAGGTTTAGGACAGAGCACTCACCAACACACAGAGAAAATCTGGCTTTGTTGAAGTCAGCAAAACTACTCTCTTCTAATTAATTAAGTACTGGTAAATGGGAAATGATGGAAATAGCTTTCCTGTGGATGTTTAATACAAAATAAAACTGGGAATCTAAAAAGGGATGCAAACGCACTCTATCTAAAATAGACATTTTGTGCATTACCCTCTTTTTTTTATGTTTAACTGTATGTACCTGTTTCTGTTTTTGCAGATGAGGCCTGTACCTACACTGAGCCCCTCATATTGAGGGTGAATGGCACCCCTGAAAGGTTATTGGATGGCGATGGTGATGGAGATAGTTGCAACACAACACCCAACGACACCATTACTTGTGAGTAACTGAGTAACTTCATCAGAACACACACACATTCCGCCTTTGAGACACGGTCAGAGAGAGAAAGGCCGATCAGTTCAGTTTCCATTACTGATGGCTCTTCAGATGAGTCATATTATTCTGACCTTTAACTGATACAGTCGCACACCCCAAAGAAATAGGTCAGGTATTCTCACACACACGGTTAATGTTTTGTACATGACCAAATCTCCACCCAAGTCTGAACTTAGAGGTTTATGTGTAGAACTCTTGACTTTTCCAGTTTCCTCTATTTTCTGAATGATTTTTCTTCCTGCCTTTTCTCTTTTGGAAATGGATTGTTAGGGTGTCAGCATTTCCCAGACTTTACTAAGCATTTAGTATTCACTGGACATATTGGTCAGTCAGATTATAGATAACAAAATAAGCGGGGGAAAAATAGCAAAGTCCTGATGACTAATTAAGTGAGCATATTTCCCCAGCTTCTGCCTCCCATTAATCCCATTCTGTTGAGAACTTTATTCACACAGAGGCCTTTTCAGGATTCATTCATAAGCAAACTGGATTACAGGCCACTGAAAAATTCCTGCCTCAGGATATTTAGCAGCTCTATTTGGAGCTATGGTGTGTATGCAGGAAGATGGAGGCACTCTTAAAAACAATAGCAGACGCATACACTCATTCATTAAACAACCAACACTCTGCGTCCTGTTTATTTTATTGCATACTTCTCTTGACTACAGGCATATGCAGTTGATATTATAGTGTCTTGAAAAGTATCCTCACCTCCCATAACTTCTTTGAGAAGGCATCAAAGTATTAAATATAGTCCACATATAAAAGGCTGTTGTTTTGTGATGGTCATAAATCTGTCCTTTATGGAAGAGTGGCAAGAAAAAAACCATAAGAAAGAATGTCATAAGAAGTCCCATTTTGAATTTTTTCACAAACAATGTAGAAAACGTAGCAAACATTTAAAAGAAGGTGCATTGATGAAACAGAAATTAAAGTTGTTGGCCTTCATGCAAAACACTATGTGTGGCACAGAACTGACACTTCTCACATAAACACATCATGTGTCACAAGTAAAGATGGTGGTGGCAGCATCATGCTGTGGGGATGCTTTTCTTGATCAGTTGCAGTCAAATTGGCCAGAGTTGGCAGGAAGATGGATGGAGCTAAAAGTAGGGCAATCCTGGAGGAAAACCTGTTAAAGCAGGGCTGGAGGTTTTGACTCCAGCAGAATAACAGCAACAGCCAGCGCTGCAATTAAATGGTTTACTCTTCATCAAGTCTGATCCAGTGGTTTGCAACATAAGAAAAAGTTGAAAAGTTTAAGGTTAATATTTTTTAAGGGTGGGGTTGTTTGCTGAGCAAGTTTGATTCAAGGGAAATTAACTTTCCTGCTGTTTGGCCATTGTTTTATCTCAAAGGAGAGAAAAGTATTTGGCCATTTTTCTCTGTGTCCCAGAGGGGAGTCTTACCTTGCTCCAAATGTCAGCAGGCTCTGGAATAACTTCTTAATTACATTTGTTAAAGAATCCAAGATTTTGTTTCTCCTTTCTTATTCATCTGTAAAGTGTTTATTGTCTATCCTGGCCAAACCAAATTTTCCACTTTTAATCCATTTAATGAGAAATATTTATTTTGTCTCATTGTTTTTTTTTGTTTTACATACATTCAATCTTTTTCATCAGATCTCCATAAAGCCGCATCTTTCTTTCTCTGTTCACTAACGAGAGGCATCAAAAATCCAAGCTTTCTTTGAACGCCTTATATCATCAACCACGGTCACTGGCTTTTCTTTCTCAAATTACAAGTCTTGTGGTTTTATCTCAGTCGTAGAGAGTCAGACACTGTCTTCCTCGCCTTGATGTGCAGTCACAGTCAGATTTCTGAACTCGAGCCAAAGGCTATGCATGTCATGTTGTGCAATTACTCCACCACATTTATTTTTTGTGCCTTCATTTTCAAATAAGACTTCTCAACCTTACTCTTAACCTGGTTCTGCTATGTCATTTATTCCTTTAGAAGACAATACTGCACAATTATAACACCCTCAAAAATCTAACAAAGTTGTTCTCTTGCTTAGCCGCTAACCCTACAGCATGGTGAAAAAATGTAAATCCTCCTCCGTGGCCTGAATTCATCCTCCCTTCTTTGCACAGAGAAGAAGATAGATGATTTAAGTGAGTGAGTGGTGATTGAAAGGAGGAATTTAGGGGCGAGGAAGGGGTTGTATTAGCTGTCATCTGAGTATGTGTTAGAGAGCTGGAGCCCGAGATCTTTTCTTTGAATCCAAGGCCAACTATAGGTGACATCATAATAGCTAGTTTGTGCTAACTGAATAACCAGCATTTCAGACAGGAAGTGGATAAATGGATAAGTAGGTGAACACAGCGTTCTATGAATTAAGTGGATGAGTGAATGTCTACTCTGATTCTCCTGCCTCTACCTGTCCCGTCTGCACTTTGTCTCCACTTCAGATTCTTGGCTAAACACTTTAAAGCCAGATTTTTCTTCTTTTTCTTGCTTTTTCTTTGCGTCATTTTGTTTACCAATGTCAGTTAAAAATAAGTGAAATCCACCCGCTCCATGAGTTCTTCTGGAAAGGTTATCCAACTATCATATATGCACGTCATCAAAGAATTCCCCCCTGTGTTGCACAGCTTTTTGCAGCCCTTAAACTTTTTCAAATGTTTTCATTTTACATCCACAAATTTTGTCCATTTTGTTTTGATTCTGGAAGAAATTTGATAATTTTGAAGTAGAAGGTAAGTTATGCAAGTGTGACTTGTATTTAGCCCACCTCCATGTCTTTACAGCAATTCCAGTTCCACATTCAAGTTTGTCTCCACCAGCTCTGCACTTCTACAGACAGCAAAAGTACACATCTATTTCCTCGACAGCCCTCTTATTTTTGCTTTGTTTTGTCTGTGTACTGTGACTCGTGTGTTCTGTGAGAGCATGTTAAATGTGGAATATGTCATTTTAAAGCAATAAATCCATAATGTTTGTACAATATTTTGGCTTTGCAATGAGTGTGTGGATGTTATAAAAAATAAAAAAAAAACTGTGACTCAGGCTTGCTGTGAGATCACAGCCTGCTGACATCTGCAAAAGCCTGTGTGTGGGTTGGTGGGGGTGTCTGCAAACCGTGGATGCACAGAACTAGTGATGATGGCGTGTGTCTGGCTCCAAGTGCATGACAAGCTGTGCAGAGAGGTTTACTAACACATGGGGCTGGCTTGAACACACAGTAAAACTTTTTGGCCAGGTGATGTCATGAGCACGGTGTTGTCTTTGACGTCACCGACGCAGCAGGATACTCATGTTCACAGATGTTTAACTGCTCACGACCGTGACTGGAAGCAGTGAGACACATGTAATTAATTACTGACAGGATCACAGTAGCATTTATGGTGTAATATTTTTAGTTTGAGTTTTTTTTTTTTTTTTTTACAGCATATTTTCAGAGCGTGAGAACTTAAATTATGGTATTTTGATTCTTCAGGAAATCAGGGCACATGCTGAGAGGAGCTGTTTATTATCTTCATCATCAAAGCGGAGCGCTCTGCTACCTGCTGTTTTGAGGATGTCTAGCAGGACTGTGACATTGCTTTTGATTATAGCACAGAGACTTTTTGTCCACTTTTTTCCGTTTCTGTAAAACTGACTAATTCACCTACTTTTTCTCTGGCTTTCTTCTTCTGAATTTGCCATCTGTCATGTTTAAACTCCTTTCACATTGTCTGCCAAGCAACAAGACACAGACTCATGTTGGAAAGTCTACCTTTTTAGGCAGTAATGTCTTCAGAGCCATATTTGGAAGAAGTGGTTGGTTGATTAGTCATTAGAGCTCCTGGGCATTAACTTGCTCTTTCATATGTTTTCATTCAAATTTAAGGCCTTTTCTTTCAGGATTTGCACAGAGTTCTCCTTCATTTATCAAGCGCAGCTAAAACAAATGAATCAAATAAAACAAAAAGTCACAGAATAAACCACCCATTTATTCTGTGACTAATTTTGATGTTATTTTTTCCAAGTGAAAACCACAAAAGAAAAAAACTGATTTGCTTCAGATTGTTTTCTATGTCATATCACATTATTGTGTCAAGCGCAAAAATGCTGAACTATGTCTGTCAGATGATGAAACGAGACAGATGTTCAGTACACAGCTGTGTTTTACCAGACATATCAACAGTAAAAAAGCCAGCTGTCATTTTTTGTGGAGGAGCATACCTAATTACGTTTTATATATTACTATTTCTGTTATTATATTTACATTATTACATATCAGTACGACTTAGTTGCTAAAATGACAAAAGTGACTGTGTTGTCAGTAGAGCTAAATTACATTTATTCAAAACAGAATGACTAAAATATAATTGTCTGTAGCAAGAGTGTCGATGTTAGTGCTTAATATGGTGCATTCACTGATTGAAAAAAGATTTTTGAGTTTCCAACTTACCAATCATCAGTCAAGGCTGACCAAGCTTCAAATCCTTTGCTGTTGTCACCAGACAATTTAATGTTGCATCTCTACACTTTATGTCTTTTCACAATATTCCGATACATCAAGCATTGGACAAACCTTATACAGTTTTACATACTGGAAATATTATCGATGGTAATCCATCTGTTGCTAGGTAACAGATTGCTAAGAGAGTATAAGCCTGTTGTTCACCCTTCACTAGGTTTGTCACGATAACAAATTTTGCTGGACGATAAATTGTTAGCGAAGTTATTGCGATAATCCATAATGTTGTTTTGAGACCATTTTTAAGTGATATAATGGTAATGACAAAATAATAGTGAAAGAGCACGTTCTAAAAGATCAGCAAACTTTACATTTTAATGAACATTTAACACTGGAACTGGAAGACATTTTAAATATCCAAAATAAATAAAAAAAACAACAAATGAAATGAATTCTGAAGTCTTTGTAAACAAAATTGTCCTTCAAAAAAAGGGCTAGTTGAGACCAAAGCATCAAACTGAAGACTTTTATGTTCTATTTTTGGTAGAAAGTGTAAAAAAAGAGATAAACAATAAATTATGCCAATGGAAATAGTTGAGTTTGTTTTAATTTATCGTGTGATTAATTGATTTATTGATTATTATGACAGGCCTACTCTTCACCTATCAGAGATTTACAATCTGTCCCATTTCTAAATATTAACACATAAATATTAATATTAACAAATATTAACACATAACAGCAAAGCTGTACTGTTCTCATGTTTCTTGGACTCAAAAGTCCCGGCAGATCTGCTACTTACAGTTGTTTCCTCGCCTTTGGATTTTTGACTTATGGTGCTTCAAACTGAATTCTGCTCTTATTAGTAAGGCAAAACAAAATAAGTCTAATGTACACTGTAAGTTCTTAAGTCACTGGATAACAGCCAAAGGTGTGAGGAATTGTTTATTCAAAGCAATACTGAATGTGCTCAGCCCTATTAACTAGGTTTCAGAGCTTATCAGTGCTGGGTGAAACAGTTAAACTCTGTAACAGAAGCCCAGTAAAATTCAGTAGTAAGAAATCTGGGACAAATTAGAGGCACTTTAGAAACATTTGAAATGGTTTTGAAATGTTGCATAAATGTTGGGAAACTTTTTCTGTGAGGCAAATTCTGTCAAGATCTTGCATCTACATATTTTTCAGTATTAAGAAACAATTGTAAGAAAACAACATTGTATTATAGTTGGCATTCAAAATCTGTTCAGAATTGATAGCTGAAAACACTTTTTTTTTCGTCTAATTGTCATAGTTTAGGGCTCATGTTTGTACTTAGGCTCTCCTGCCAACGAAGACAAACTATGGAAGAGACAATTAGATAAAGACAGACAGAGACAGTCATGACTCATTTCCCTCCCCGGATCAGAGCTATTCTCTGATCCGGGGAGGGAAATGTGTAAGTACAGGGTATCAGAGAAGCAGGAAAAGCAGTTGGAGATGGAGGGTGTGAAGATGGCACATAGTGACTCACTCATACTCGCTTCGTAGCTCAAAATATCCGCAGACATGCACATAAAGCTGTTGTCCTGAAGGCTGCAAGACCCTCATTGACTCTCATCACCGTGTTCATGCCAAACACTCAGCTATCAGAAACACATTGTGGTTGCCTAACCTAATCATGTTAATGCCACACTCACTTGGCTTTTTATTTGCTGTTATTTTTAACTTGCTCGCATTGCTGAATCATTGTGTTTATGAGTCACACCCATGAATCATCCTGATCCCAAAAATCGCAAGAAGCAACTGCCTTCAAGTTTTTCTCCCTTTTTCTCAAGCCATCTTTCTTCTTCATTTTCTCTCTTGCAAACAAAGGGACCTTGTGTATTTTTTTTTTCTCTTTCTTCCTTTCAGTGTGTGCATGAGCAGTTTGTGTTCACACGTGTTCTTGCATGCATATATTTGTATGTGAGTGGGTTTAACCTCAATCTCTGCTTGGAGACAATCCGGACTCTGCGTCTCTCTCTCTCTTTCACTCTCTCTCTCTCTCTCTCTCTCTGTCTGCCTGCCTGACTTATACTCCACTGGCATACAGATACCATTTCAAACATCATAAGCTCAGAAACATAAAATATGAGTTTCTCAACAGCTCAGAATTCCACTGGAAATACTTCACAACAAAGAAGAATATAATAAAATGCTCACAGCAACTCTCATTGTTTTGCAATTTGTGTCTTGGCGAGCTGGGAATGCTTGACAACTATGCAAAAGACTAAGGAGGAAAATAAAAGGTGGAAAGATGAACACACATAGGAGGAAGAATATATAACTGAGAAGAGAAGAGCAAAAATAGACAAAATATTAGTGAGCACCAGGTATTGACTTTTGACACACTTTGGAGAGAGAAGAATGGTTGCTTCTTCTAGCTTTCCAACTGCACACACACACGCACGCACACGCACGCACACATACTGGCCCTACAGTGTGCCAGACATCTGGAGCAAAGTTAGAAAACGCTGAATGAAAGAATCTTAAATAACACTAGATTGTTGTATGACCACAACCAGCAGCCAATCAAAGCATGCCTGCGTGAGTTAACTGTCTCCAAGTGATTATCAAATGTTCTTTATTTTCTCTCTTTCTGCCTGGTTTCTTTAAAAAGCATCACTCTGTGGCACAGGGAGGTAGAATGAACAGTGCATTGAGCAAAGATTGACATGTTTAGATTAATATCAGGTACTTTTTTGTTGATATAATGGTATTTATACACAATATACTGACATTAACATCAGTATCTGCCGGTGTTAGCCATTTTTTGGCTATGCAAAAGACTAACATATAGGTATCTGTTCCATGAGCATAGCTGATTTAGTTTTTGCTGAGACATTTACCACCTTGGTGGTGCTAAATTAATCTGGGACTCTGAAGTTGTCCCTGCATTGCTGAAATCTACAGAATTGCACAACGTGGGGACTTTTTTTCTACATATGTTTATACTTATAGAATTTTGAGTAAATAAAGTTTTAAGACTACACTGCTAGTACAAACTAGTGTTTAATTATCTTTCTTGGTCTAAATGTCTGTTTTTGTTGATCCACAGCTCAACCAGCAGCAAGATCCACTCCCATCCATCACACCCAGCCTTGTCGGTCGCAGCCCAGCAGCCTGCTACGCAATGGAGTCAAGAGCCATGAACACACGCACTCCACTCAGACGCACTGTCCACATCACACGCACACAGCACACCTGCCCGGCCTTCAGTCCAACCCCGTCAGGAATGGTGGCTCTCACAGACATCCCAAGCTGGGTTCTCTGCCAAAGGGAGGCTCCTCCACCTCATCATCATCTTCTGCAGGACCCAAACACACCAAGAAACTGCGCTCAAACCCCTCCATCACATCCCAGGCCAGTAAGCGGAGCAAGAGCAGTTCAAAGAGTAACAGCTCCCAGATTCCCACAGACGCACAGGATGGTGAGAAACAGATGAAGATGCAGAGTACTGCTAATGAGAGTTTGAGGACAGTGAGAAGAAAGTACAGGCAGCAAAATCAAACATTAGAACTAATTTTAGGAGTACTGAGATCTCATGCTACATTAATATAATTTATTTCAGTCCTTCTCTCCTCTGTAGTAACATTCACAGTATTAAACTTTGGTGAATTTGACCATTCTGATATCTAAGCATTGCTGTAAACTTCTAGGAATTAACATGCAGGTTCCCAGAAAGTCCCTTAAGATCTGTTTGGCCAAATTAGCCAGTATGTTTGATAACAAATTTAGGAAAGTAATATATAAATTCTGGGAAAATACAAGTATTTTCCCAGAATTTATATATTACTTTCCTAGTAAGTTTGGGAAGGCAACAAGTATCTTTCGTTTTGCATGGAAAATGAAAGTATCTCTAAAAAGTACATGGAAAGTTCAGGTTAGTAACATCTAGCTTTGGGAAAGTAATCTGTTTGTTCTATAGGTTCTGCAGAATTACATGCAACATTATGGGAAGCCATTAAAGAAACCCTAGGGAAGGATTAAAATATCAGTTTTAATATAAAAATGTATTTAGGTCTGAGATTTTTTTTCACTTTTCTTATGTTAGCAGGGTTTTTGCAAACAGGCTAAAAACATGAAATGATTTCATAATGTAAGGCATAGAAAGACCAATAAAGGCGTTCATCTTGTCGCTTTCCATGCAGACTGCTGTGTTCACTGTATCCTGGCCTGCCTCTTCTGTGAGTTCCTGACCCTCTGCAACATTGTGCTGGACTGTGCCACCTGTGGCTCCTGCGCCGGTGATGACTCGTGTTTCTGCTGCTGCTGCGCATCGGAGGAGTGCGGTGACTGTGACCTGCCCTGTGACATGGACTGTGGCATCATTGACGCCTGTTGTGAGTCTGCAGACTGTTTAGAGATCTGTATGGAATGCTGCAGTCTTTGCTTCTCGTCCTGAGGCATCCAGCCACTGCCAGATGGGGCAAAGTAGATGTCTGCTATGCAAGACATAGCGAAGCCCATGAGCAACTTAAATCAGACGCAGCGCTACACTCACTCGGTGTTCCCTGAGCATCGGGATTGAAAATCTACCAGCGGGTGTAACTAGCTCTGTCCTACTCATTCTACAGGGTTTATAAAGCAAAAGTATGTGACCTAATTATTTTCTTTATTGATCATACGGCCTCCTTGCTTTGTCTGAGCTATTGATTCATTCTCACTCAGTTGGCTGTGCAGAGACAATTTCAGCACTGATCTGTGAGTGCAGACCGAGCCTCTGTAGCTTCTCTGAACTAGCTATTATTACAATGAAACCCCCAGTGCCGTTTGAATTACTGGAGTTGTTCAAGCATGAAAAGTGACCTCTAAAGGCAAATGAGGAAATGGCTCTATTTAACCGGATTTTAGTATTTCTGCAGATAAGAGCAATGGAATAATGGGGAACTGGTAGCTCAGATCTCAGTAGAAACATAGCCGGTCCTCCTGTCCTTGGCAAGGGTAAAGTCTTGATTGGTTGCTGTGGCCTTTCTGGAAAACCCGTAAAAAGGGGGATGTCACATCCTCTGGTGTTTTTTGTTCTTGTTGAGCAGGATGCTGACATCTTGACTTGTTGCAATATGACACACAAATCTCTGATGGTAATGTGCTGCTTTCCTTACCTGGCTTAATTACAGGGGAAGCATCCTATATCAGGCTAAATATAGGAACTAAATGGGAATCTTCATAAATGGACATCAATGAAAAAATTGTTGATATGATCGGCAATGAACATGTTTGTCTATTCTTTTGTGAATGGAGAGCATTCTTATGCAAAGATTTCTCCCCACTTAACATTTCAAACTTTGTTTACTTTTATATTTCTTATCGAAGGACTTTTTTTTTTCACTGGATGCCAGCTCATCTGCTTTCTAATACATTTAATTTTCCTATCATTTCTTCCATGTGAAATGATGGCCTTAAATGGTCTTGGATCAGCTTAAAGCCTGAATTTCCAAGTAGGTTCCTTGCCTTTACCAAAATCTCCAGTAATCCTTGTTTGGTAGATTTTAGTTAAGATATTTGCATTTTTCATCTAATGTAAAGGGGAAAAAAAAATCACATTTCTGCGTTATCAGTTTTTAGCTGGGCTCTCTGTACAGCAGACTTAGCTCTGCGTCTAATTTAATTCCTCCACTGAAAATCCTATGAAATTATGCTAAGTTAGATCCATACGCTTACAGCATGAATGGTACAGTCTTGATAAAAGCCATGCACAGTCATGTGCTGCAGCGCCTACCTTCTTTTCAGACCAATACCTCTTAAGATCGCACTTGGATCAGTTGTGCATTTTAAAGAGACTTGATAGAAATCTTTTTTCCCCTCTGGTTTAATACTGTTTGAGAAATCCTTTGCTTTTGCTCTTTTGGGACTTTAGTCTTCAGGTTTTTAATTACTTGTACATAGAAGGGCTAATGTGTGACACTAATGTGTTTGATAAGGCCCTATTTTATGGGCTAAACTCTCACACTGATAAAGATACTCTATTGTTGTATTCAACTTGATTGCATCATAGCAGCAACGCATTTGCTGCTTTATTTTCATATAATCCAAGGAGTTTAAGTAATGCTTGAAACGATGAGTCAAACTGGATGTGTATCCCTTGAAACTCATTTTAAAAACTGGAATGACCTGGAAACAGCGAGATTTTTAGGAGGATTTGTGTAGATCAGATCATGCCGGAAGATGAAATGTACAGAAGTGTTAGCCATGTTAGATATATTTACATAACATTCCAAGAGCAAATTATAATTATGGTACTTCACATATGGAACTGTTCTCTGTCACCAGACCAGGGAAGTATTGTGCTAAGTCTTTCTGCTGTGTGTGCAGTCATGTCATGTATGTATACAAATTAAGTAGGAAACCCGGGACAACTAACCCCATAATTAATGTTACAAAATAGGGTGAATAACATAAAAATACAGGAGGCAAAACAAAAATGACAAAACATAATAGGAAGAAATAAGGAGTTAAACAGAGCCAATTATGGAAATGAATGTATAGTTAACAGATGACCTATGTTTTAGGCACTGAGGATATCAGTAGCCATAATTCTAACATCCTGATATTAGTATTAAAGCAAATAATAAACACAATTAAAACCAAAATAATAGGTAAACAAACAAACTAAGAAACAGTTCTTACCTTGTATTATGTTCATTTCAATTCATGGTTTTGCTCTATTTCATGTTCTGTCACACAGAATCTAATAAAATACACTGACGTTTGTGTTTGCAATATGAAAGAAATGTGGGTATGAAAACTTTTGCAAGGTACTGTATGTAAGAGATATCCACATTTTGAGTCCTATTACTGGTTAGGTTGATAGTATACCAGGAGCTGCACCTAACGTGTAGATAAGGTGCTACAAACTACCTATTAGGAAGACCTTATAAAACTATCAGTGATACATCTGAGGTTTACAATGTAAAAATAAACAATATTATATAATTTTCAATTTAAGTACAATAAAAACAATAGGGAAAAATTTATATCTTGTCTCAAAATCTTTTACTAAAATTATGATTTGTATGGTTTTATATTCAAACCTTGTGACGAAGACGCTTCTTACTTGGTCTAGTGATGGAGAACACAATCTAGACATCCAGATTATCCTGAAGGATTCCTCCTCCTAATATATACACTCCCTGTATAAAGTCTATTAGATAGAAACTGGAATAGAACAAGCTTAATTCTGTAATGCCCATGTTCAGTATTATTAGTGCTTTCTTTAAAAATGTCTTCTTTGATGAGTTTATGATGTGATTATGCAATAAAAGTTGGACTCAAAGGGCTGGCTGCTTCTGCTCTGAATGAACCTGAACGTTTTTTTTATTGTTTTGGGGGGTTTTTTGCCCACCTGAGTTTTTTTTTTTTCTAGACCGTATAATTCATCATAACGTCATTTTGTTTACATTTTGTTTACTGTCCTGGAAGTTGTATAAGGGTATCTATGTGTAAATCTGAATAAACAATGTGAACTGCATGTGTCTTTCATTTCTTTTAATTCATTTGTTATATGTTCATTTATTTTGAGCTCCATTAATAAGTATATTTAGGAATTATAGTTGGTGTCATTAGGCATGGCTCTTCAGGATTTGTACAAAGAAAAAAACTATTTCTTAACACAGGTTTTCTTTGTCCATTAAATAATTGTCTCAAATTTTTAAAGATTGGACTTTTCACATTTTATCAATATATGATAAGGATAGGAGTAAATTCTGGGTGATCTTAAAATATCAACCATTCTGACTCATGGTTTTATTAAAACACAGTGGTGGAGTTTTTGTCTCCTGGTCAGTTTGGCAAAAATGTCAGAAGAGGAGCCTCAATGGGACTGAAACATTTTCAACTGCATTTAAAATTTTCATGGTTCCCTCATAAAGCATAAAGATTTCAAACATATTCATCTTTTAACTACAGTTCCATATTCTCACACAGTAAAAATGGAAAAATCCAAATTTTAGAATTTGATTACATTTATCCTGGGGGGAAAAAAAGCCCAAATGTTAAGATTATGTTTTTTAACAAACACATCTGTGTCATACTATACAATTTGACAGGCTCTGTATTTGTGAAAATGTCTGTGATGTTGTTTGTTGTTGTTTAGTTCTTGCCTCTCTTCACTTCAGCCTTGTTATTACTCTCGCTGTGAGGAGTTGCTGTGTGTTTCATTGCATCAAGTCCCTGCCTCAGTTCTGTGTGTGAAGTCTGCTGTGTGTCATCCACAGGCTGAGAGACACTGGCCACCCTCTGTTTCATACAGGCCGTGGGCTGAGTTCACTTCTAAGAGCCACGGAGTTTGTCCCCGAGGCAAGTGCCTATAAGAGGGGGGTCAACTACTGTTCCTAACACGTGTGAGGGGAGCACAGAGAGGAGAGATGAGTGTGTATTCAGGAGGTGATTCAAATGAGTTGGGTCAGACAGAGAAGCAACTCAAAACGGCTCAGTGGGAGCAGTGACACCGAGGACATCTCTGGACATCTGCAACTGTTTTGCAGAAATCCATTCTGCAGTCAACCCTAATTTCCTTTTCCACCAACACACACATGCACGCGCACGCACGCAAACACATAAAAACACATACACAAGCTGAACAAATCAAAAATGATTCACTCTTCCCTTTGCACATTTCACATGCACAAAGCAGACACAGGGGACAAGTGGCTATTGAATATTAACCATGAAATTACAAAGACTGCATTCTAATGGAGGTGATGAGGTCAGAAGCTGGGATGGAAATCATAAATTAATACCCCTGACATGACAAGCCACTCGCCCTTGGCTCCTGCTGAACCTCCCTCCACTGAAGTCAGAGAGAGACACCTAAAGAAGGAAATGCTCGATTTATTATTAATAGCAGGTCAAAGGATTGCCACAACAGACAGGGGGACTCATACAATATGCCTGATACTTTTCTGATGTGATTATTGTATGCAGCCACAACCATGTAACCTTCATGTGCAGCAACATCTGTAAAGGTTATTATTCGATTATATTATGGGCTCTATTTTACAGTGAGCAATTGTATTTCTTTTGAAATCTAACAATGCCTACCTTTCCTGAATGCAATAGACAGGCAAAAAAAAATGTTATGGTTGTTCAAATGAACAATGCAAGAGCAAGTAATGAGCTGTTTGGTTGTGGATTGCCTTAATTTGACATTGATTTGACTAAAAGACAATAATAGAATAAAATATAAAGTTCTTTAGGTGTTTGTAACCTAACTTGTTCATTTCTATAAGTATAAAAACCTCTTAAGTAAGCCTTGAACACGTGTCTTCATCACTATAAACTCCTGTGTATTTAATGGGAAGTGACGTGAAAAATCAACACAAATAATTCTGAAGCGAAAGGAAAATGATACATGCCTTTCAGTTTTTCTTTTAACGCATATGTAAATCAGCTTGGTTATTCTGTTATTTTAAAGTGCCACTTTAGTGTTCTCCTTTAATGATTTTGTCTGACGTACTTAGTGTTCTGTTTGTGATTTTACTATGCTATGTAAGTAGAATGTATTATAATAATTATCATTATTATTCTCCCAACATCAGATTTCCCCATATATATGTTGTAGCTAGTTTTCTTCCTCATGAAGAGTTTTGTGTGTCGACCAAAACTGGTGCCCGTGTTATGTTTTTAGCAACAAGGCACTTTGAACTGCCTTCTTGTTGAAAACTGCTATACAAGTAAACTTGTCTTGACTTGTAGTTTACTGCATAACACATAGAGCTGAATTTCTGTAAAAGCTGAAAACATAATAATCATAAAGCAAAATAATCCAGTGAGAAACTATATCATAGAGATTACAACTTTCTGTCTCTTTTAGATAAGCAGAAAAAAATATTGTTTCCAACTAAATCATAATCCAGTTTGATGTTTCTGTGATATAATTTCTGTCTCAGCACTGATAATATGATAAACATGCTTTCATACAAACGTTTTTCTAGTGATGTCTTAGCTAGGCAGCTGGTGCCTGTAATTGCCGTCATGATTACAGAACTGGTTAAGTATTTCGACATCTGATTTTTGCCTGCTTGTGACATATTGATTGAGCTTTCTAATGGTCTAATGAAAAAATGCAACTTTGTCTAAAATTGCTGCAAACTTGTGCAGCAACAGAAGAAAAAAAAAATAAATATATATATATATCTATATATCTATATAGATATATATCTATATATCTATATATAGATATATCTATATATATCTATATATAGATATATAGATATATATCTATATAGATATATATATATATATATAGATATATATCTATATCTATATATATAGATATATATCTATATAGATATATAGATATATATCCATCCATCCATCCATTTTCTGTTCACCCTTGTCCCTTAATGGGGTCGGGAGGGTTTATATATATATATATATATATATATATT
>CAEGAE010088110.1:0-14586 GCA_903067095.1 Girardinus metallicus | reverse complement strand
GGCAAAACCTTTGCTGACTTACACAGCAGATGAGATATGATGTGTCTTTAATATAGCAAATAATAAAGACACAAAACTTGTTTTGGGTCTGGTTGGGCAGTTGGTGAGTAGAGTGACCATTGATGTTACTGGATTCTAAAATGTGGCTTAAAACTGAGATCTTGATGTTTGGATATGTAAAAATATATATTCTGTCTGCATATAAATCTATAAATAGTTTGATTTCTGTCAGTTCTGTAAAGATACAAGAGAACAAAGCGAATGTTTCTTTTATATTGACCAATAATTTAATTTCACTTATTTGTCGCTGTAGGATTTAAAATTGAACAAACTTTTGCTCTTTATGCTTTATGAAATATGTCATCCTATTTGATGATTGATCTGAATATCGTCACGTTCTACGGACAAATGATGCAATTTGTCGAAGGGAAAAATGTAGAAAAACGGGTGATTATATTATATTTTACTGTCAGCTCAACGTCACATGCAGATCTCTTGCCCTGGCAACCAATAAACAACGGCCCCAACGCAGAGCAAAAGATTACGATCAAGTGCATCAGGAATTAACACACAAAAACCCCCCCAAAACATTTCCCACACAAAAAGGTCGTAAAAACACAAAACAGAACATTCTGTCCGTTGCAGATTTATGTTTTTGAATTTTCATTTTGCAATCATTAGGAAGTGACGTCTGAACACTGCGGTGGTTGATTAGCTCCAACTTAAACACCTGAGTATCAGTCAGAAAGTCTATGTGTGTCGCTTTGTTTTTGTGTTAATTGAACCGAAAAACTCTGAACTGCGCAGTTCAAGCAGATTATTTGCTTGACTGTGTCATTTCTCCGACCACCGATATTCCTGACTCAATGTAAAGCAACAGCGCATGTGGCGCACAATAAGTCACGTGATGTCCAATCCACTGAGCGGACTTGCCATTTACATTTTACAAAGGAATTTTAAAAAGCATTACCTGGCTGTTAATGCTTTGAATACAACATGAAGCTGCTGCCGAGTTACGTAGATGCAGGTAAATAAAGAAAAAAAGGTGCAGGAATACTGGTGCGGACATGTCCACACCAGTCCTTCAGGGAGTTACGCCTTTGCGTGTTTCTGTTACTCCCCCTCCCCATCTTTCACTCGCACGCGGCGCTCCAAGACTTGCGCAGTAGTTTTCTGTGAGCGGCAGAAAATGTCTATTTGTCAGTAATAGAATTCCGTTGCATAAATCATAAGAAAACCAATGGCGACAGCTAATTCAGCAGCGCTTCGCTTTCACAGACGGTGGGACTACGTCTAGCTTTTTTTGTCACTTAGAAAAGAAGCTCAAAGAAAGGTTAGCTGTGTTGACGTGATGTTAGCAAAGTTAGCTGTACAGAGACACATGAGCATTTGTGATGAAAAAAAGTCCCTCACTGCGCTGAATTATTGTGCGGAGATGTTGACAAATATGGGACAACACTGTGTCCAAAAGTCTGCAATATAGTGACGTGACATTCACGAATCGGAGTCTAATGAACTTCTCTTTACTAAGTAGATAGGCCTCACTGAGAGCTGTTCTTTGTTCTTGTAATGCTCTGCGTACACTGCAGTAGCTATTATTATTTTTATTTAATTATATACATTGATATTTATTTAATTAGCAAAGAAATAAAATACAGGAACGAAGGAGGACGCAGAGCATGCGCATTGCTCTTTGATTGTTTTCATTCAAAGTGGCAGCTGTAATGTCTGCTATGATGGCAGAGAGGGAGAGAACAGTCATGGTGAGCCTTGTGCTTGGTTCCTTCTTGCTTGTTGCTCTTTGGTCAGTGTTCATAGTTGAGCGTTGTTTACCGTCAGGGCATTAGTGATGCTGACAGTGGTGATTTCTGACATGAATGATATGGGCAAATGCCAAGCCAGTTTCCCATTGGGATATCAACAGTTGTCCGGTACCGTATCTGGTACCGGACAACTTCAAAATCACAACAAAAATTAATGGAACCCAGCATTAACGTTGTTAATGAGCAAACGGGTCAGAATACTTTCATAATTCTGTTCCTTTTAGCACCTTGCAGTCGATAAAAGAAATTATGCAGGTATGCCATTAAGTAGAAAATCCACGTTTCTGTAGCTTCACCAAATCAGTATCACCTGGACAACCTGGAGGCTCACAGAAACAAAACCATGTAGTATACAGATAAACTTTATTAGTATCAAAATCACCAAATATGCAGTAATGTTCATAATAAGCACGTTTTCTACCAGTACACTTGAATGCTTTTACCTTATTGCGACATTTATCATTCCTACTGTCTCTACCCTACCCTTCTAAAATATAATGCTCAGTTTGAAGTTGATGAAAATCAAAACAGACGTTACATAAGCACATTATTTTCCATTGTTCTCCAAAATACAATCAGAGCCCAACTGGAGGTCTGAGGGCTTTCGGAGCAGCATCCGTCCATCCATCAGCCTCATCAAACCCAATCAGGCTCCCAGCCGAGCCCCGGCAATCTTCATGGAAGCCGGCAGGAAGCAGCGGAGAGGACCCAACAACGCTCATTAATAATTTAATCTGTCGTCCGTTCTTAATAACAAAACAACAGGAGAGGAGAGGCAAAGACAAATGATTTGATTCGTGCAATTATGTTCTCAGGAAATGGAAAATGCCTGCTCCAGTGAGCAAGGCGTATGTGGTATTCGAGCACAGATCTGTTTCCATCAGCTCCTCTGCAACAGATCTGTGCCCATATGAATGCAGAGCTTCTTCATATCTGAGTTATGTTTTTCATGCCTGAGGGTAGTCCTCTGTGTCCCGGGGAAGATTGCTGGAGCTCTTCCAACATGGCTCTCTGTTTGGCTCCTTTAAACAAACAGCAGCTGCTTTTCTCAAAGCCTCTTGTGAAAAACTTCACAGCCCCATTCTACCGTTGCTTGTTTTTGTAACACTTAGAGCTTGTGCATGATCGAACAATTTTTTGCATTAGAAATAATCAGATTAAATATGATAAGCTGTTTCCCATGGTATGTAAGTTTTATAAATAATATGTTTTTCACATTCTTTTGTAAATGCCGTCATTATGCTGTGGCAGTATAACATGAAACTGATGTTCTGTGAAAAAAAAAAAAAAAAAGATCTCCTCCACTTCCTCCCGGTGCTCCTTACCATCCGCAGAAACGCACCGCTCGCTCCCAGTCAGAAACAACCAATCAGAGCCAGGTAAAGGGTCTTAGCGCTGTCATCAGGCTCGTCTACACGCTGCTCAATCTGCTGATGGTGGAGAAACAACTTACCGTTCCAAGAAAACTGTCATTGACGGCTATGCTAACTAGCTTGAAAACTCATGGTGGGCTGCGGTCTGGGGAACTACCTATAGCCTAGCAGAGCACTAGTGGGAGGGTGTGAGCTGTGCATACCCTGGGATGATTGACAGCGCTAAGACCCTCCTCCTGGCTCTGATTGGTTGTTTCTGACAGAGCGGTCGATTTCTACACTGGCTGTAAAACCAGAGAAGGAGGCAGAGGAGCTGGATTTTTCTCACAGATTCTTAATATTTTGTCAAGACATGGTGACAGTTAACTAATATGTTAAAAACATATTATTTATCAAAGTTACAAATGTTACAAACTTTAAAGAAAAAGATCAGACAAACATGGCCTTGTGTAAAAGTGTGTTGGCCCCTAAACCTAATGGTTGTTTAGGCTCTGGCTACAACAGCAGCATCGAGCATTTGCCAACTGGCAGTGAGTCTTTTACATCACTGAGGAGAACTGCTGACATAATGTTATGTTTTTTGAAATGCTATTAGTTTTACACCAGCTTTAAGAGTACAGACGGATATCCTCATACAGGATACATAAGAGCCTTACATGTTGCTTTTTGAGACCTTTTAACCTTCTCCATATTCTAGTTTCTAGATTCTTGGTTTGGCATCTGTCAGGCTCAGGGGGTGAAACTGGCCTGACATTGTGGTTTATTATGTTGGTATTTCATGATTCAACCAGAGGAACAAATATGTTTTCACATCAGACCAGGTTGGGTAATACAGGTTTTTTTTTTTTTTTTAACATCAAAAATAATAATTTGGAAACAACTTTTTGTATTTATTCAGGTAATCTCTGTCTGATTTGTCCGATGATCAGAAACACTTAAGTGAGGAAAAGACAGCAAAAGCAGAAAAAAATCTGTAAGGGAGCAAATACTCCACGCAGCACTGTTTGTATTACAATATCTGTACCTGAGAGCTATGCTTCTAAATATTTCGTATGATAACTTACAAATTTTGATATCAATTACCAATGTGTGCTTGTAACAAATTTCCTACCCAACAGTTTATGGCTGTTCAAAACATCCTTAAAATGTAAAAATATCAAACTGGATCCAAGAATGGACTATTGTTTAATAGAAAGCTGCTTTCAAATTAATGTTTGCAAGAGATTTTGCACCATATGTGGACAAAAGAGTAGTGTGCAGATGCTTGTGATAATAAGAGCACAGACTAGAAATAAACATGAATAAAATGTCATTTGAGTCACATAAAGCTGTTGCTGAGCTGAGCTGAGCTGCAGCTAATGGATCACCAGATCACAAACTGCAACTTTTCTTTTTGACGGTCGGAGAACTGACAAAGTGTGCAACTATTTTCCAGGATCTGACCTTTAGCCAAAGACAGCATGGAAAAAAAAAAAAAAAAAAAAAAAAAAAACAGAAAGCAGCCTGGCTCGTGCAGCGTTTGGTGCAGCAGCGAACTGCAGCAGAATGTAAAGGAGCCATGCAATGAGCGCGGCGCTCTCTGTGGTGTCCCTGGGCTGTTTCTGCTCTGCGACGACAGCGCTGTGTTCACAAAAACAATATCCTCCCAAGATATCACAGAATAACACAATACTGCGAACAGTGGTCCTTATCTTACGCATACAAATAAAGAAGTGAACAAATTCACACAGAAATATCATCAGACAGCGTCTTGCCTCAAAGGAGAACAACATAGAAAACACTTGAAGTATCACAACCAGAAATCTACACCTAGATCCATTTCACTAAACACAAAGAAATAAACACAAATGCAGTCACAACATTTTTCATGACTATAGATAAAAACTAATAGCGTTTATAATAACTGCGAACAGCAACTCTTAACATGGAAAAAGAAGTTTGCTCTGTGAAACAGTTTCAGTATATTTTACTGATTTAGTAACAAACCACAGGTAGATCATTATCTTATTTATTGGAGCTGTTAAAGTCTGTTCTCAGGGTTTAAGTTAGGCTACCCCGTTAACAATAGTGTGCAAGTTTAAGCAGATAATGAGCAATAGAATAACATGAGAGAACTGCATTCACCCAGAAAAAAAGCCTCCTAACATCTTATCTCACTGATTCTTTTAAGGTGCCGCCACGTGTGATGAATTAACTGAAACACACGCCACACACAGATCGGGCTCTTGCTGCTGTCTTTATGGGTGTTTTATGGAAACACTATGGAACATGTGACGGTACATCAGAGGTTCCAGACGTTTCAGAGTGGTTCACTATTGCCGTGGCGACATATCCTGGTCCTGGATAGAGTTTGGTGGCTGCTTATCCAGGAGGTGTTATTTTAACTCGATCTGGCGGACCAATACAAACACTTTCAAAGTGGAAAATATGCATCTGAACATAAATGATCTCTTCAGTGTATAGACTTATCTGCCATGTTGTTGAGCCAATGAGAAAATAAATCCTGTTACAACATAAATGTTCCATCCATGACATTTCCTCACGGCAGTGCCATCCTCTGTCGTCTTTCTTAACAACATTTCGATGTAAAATAGTCTGTATTTTTCCATGTGAATGCAGTGCCTCCTTTATATCAGAGAAAACTTATTAAAATATGAGTAAAGTTTTACAACTGAGAACAATGATGAGGACAAAATTCAAAAACACCCCATCAGTACATCCACTCAAAGGGCTTCAGTCTGTGAATTTCCTCCTCCATGTTGAGGGAAACCAGTCACTTCCTGCTGCCAGCTGTGATTATTGTCCTCACTGAACAGCAGTGAAACTCTAAATACTATAGTAGTATAACTTTACTACTATATTTGCATTCCTAGTGGCCTAATGAAAACATCTTTGTGTGAGATGACGCTATGGTGGACGCATTGAGACGTAAAGTGTTAGCATCCGAGCCTGTTATCTGTGAGCTGCTGGTGGAGCTGGGAATGCCCCCGACGTGCTGCCATGAGCAGTCCTTCCAGCTCAGTCGACCAGCACCGAACAGAAAGAGGCAACGACTCGACGCAATGCGAACAGACGCAACCACGTCTGTTCGCAACCACGACGCTTGTATTGAGCGCTGAGACGGATGGATTTGAAGTCAGGAGGAATCACACCTCTTTCCTTCGAAACAATCTGAAACACTCTGCATTTCTCAACTCTGACAGAGTAGAGAAGAAGGAGGTAAAAATAATAAAGACCTCAAAAAAAGTCTCAAGCTGCTTCCCTTCCTTTTGTATCTTTGTGAGGACTTATTTGGTGTGAAGCTGCAGGCTTTCAGAGGGGAAGTGGAGGGTAAATATAATGGAGGACACGGCCAGCTCAGCAGAACCTTCACACAAAGCGATGTAAACGTCAATCATCCTATATGACTCCATGCTTATTCAGCACCGGCACCGGCAGCTTTAAAATTCTCCAATTAAGTAGAAGATTCAAATCAGCACTCTGAAACACAGAGGCAGCTTGAGGTTCGACTCCCAACAATGCTGATTTAGGGAGTCCAGAAACATTGTTTCACACAGCAGTGTGTTTTTAAAGATGTCGTCTTTATTGTGGTTTTAGTAAACATAAAGTACACAGATGTCTTTTTGCACCCAGAGCTACCGATCTGATGAGTCGTGCAGGTACATGTGGACTAAAAGCCCTGATAGGACGAAATCAAGCAGTTCTCTGCTTTTTCACGATGTTATACACAAAGTCGTCAGAGGAAGGCACAGGAAAGGCTTCGGTACGAAACAAAGACAAACTTTTATATTTTCATACTATTTCCCGTCAGGCTGTTTCCTTATGAACATTTTTTTTTTGTTTTCTAGAAAAACAATCTTTATTTCTAATTTTCAAAAAAGTTCTTGGTAAGGGTGCCATGATGAAAACACTGGAAACAAACCAGGAACTACACCAGCCCTGAACATAGTGCTTTGACTGGGCCACGGAAGTACAGGAAAAGAGGAGAAGAAGAAGTGGAGCGTGTGCACAAAGCTGATGCGTTGACACACTTGGGGTCATGGGGTCAGACTGGAGACTGGAGTGTTTTTGTGTAGAGGTCACTGAAATTCCAGTTTTTGTCATTTGTAGTTTCAAAAATAGTTGCTGAAAATAGTTGCGCGGATTTTCAGCAGCACTGCCCGTCCCCTACATGTTGCTGTGCACACTCAATCAGCTGGCTGACACACACAAAAAAATAGGAGGCCATCCATTATTAAACTAATACGGTTTTAAAACACGCACTGAAGAGCTTGTGTGTTCGAATACATTAACTTCCTACTGCAGAATCACCACAGAGGAAGATAATACAGCTAAATACCATCAAGTACTTATTTGACTCCAAAGAGTTTCTTTGTAAAGAGGAGAACAGCTGACGATAGTAAATACTCGGTGTACGAAGCACATTTCAACACATTTAGAATCACAACAAAATGTAACGTTGAAGTGGTTCGTTTCAGAGTCCCTCCTTCACCAGTTTGTTCCCACTACTTTCTTTTTATTATAACTACTTATTCCTTTAAGGTTTTTTGTCACATCTTATTTCTACTTACTGTGGTTCTAATCCAACATGTGATTGATTATGATTTCTGATCAAATTGACAGTGGGAGGTATCTAGTTTTATTTGGATGATATAACTTCCTCTGGGTATCAGGTCACTTTAAATATCTGGAGCCGTTCTAAAGACATCTGAAGGCCTCGTAAGGTCTGGAGCAGAGTCTTCAGTCCACTGATGTAAACCAATTTAGAACCACGAAACAGCTCACTAAAGGAAATTCCCATTTTTGAAGAAGCACCAATTTATTTCTATTATTGAGCTTTAAAATTAAATAAAATAATAATAATAATAATTTAAAAAAACATCCTTTGGGAAAGAGGACGAATACATTTGGTTCGGTATGATAATATTTGTAGAAACCAAATGACAAGAAAATTAGATCTGAAGATAAATTATGTTTTTATCAATCTGTTGTGAAATTTCAATATTTTTCAATGAAAAAACAGAAAAACTGCCAACATCTCCATTTGTTATTATGTCTATAGTTAAAAACACAACAATGGACCCCCAGTATTTGTTGTTAAGGGCCACAGCTACCCAGGAATAGATAAAATCCACATATACATTATTCCCCCTCTAAAAGCGAATGTAACTGCATAACATAATAGTTAAAACACCAGATATACCTTAATATGCATAAATATGAACAACGGAAACCATCTTAGCACAACCACAAAAGCTAATATATATATGTACAGTCTTCCTCCTCTACCATCTTGGGGGTTAGGCCAATCAACACCAAGGAAAATGAATGGTACTTCTGGATTGGCTGCTTTGCAAATGCCAGCCAAGTAGCCGAGGGATTTAGGCTTCCCAAGCAGCATTTTCTTTAGAATATTTCAGATATGCTTGATGAAAAAAATCCATGAATATATAAATTTCATGCAAATAACTTGCAATTATATTCTAAAGAAAAATCGGCAAATGCTAAACTGCTAATAGGCGGGACTCCACTGTAGTCGGCCGTAGCCAAAGTTAAGAGCCACTGTGGATGTTTTTTTATTATTTTTACATATTGACATTGGTCTAATATATAAAACTGTGCCGATATTAACAACCGATGTTTGTTTCCATGTTTTTTCCACTGGTTTCTGGAGGCTGGTCATATAGTATTTATTTTTACATGTGACAGGGACAGTCATGCAGTGAAGGATTGTGGGCAGTTAAGCTGAAGTTAAGTCAGCGCTGTGGTCATTTCTTTCAAGGTGTTGAAAGGATAGTGAAATATATATATTTATATAGATGTAAAATATAGGTAAATATCTGTTACCAGCCACAGCAGCGATATTAACATCGGATATCGATATCGTCCCAAACTTTGCCATCGGTGCATCCCTAGTGCAAAGAGCCACTTGTGGCTCCGGAGCTACATGTTGCAGACCCCTGAGCTAGAGCAAAGACACCAATAGAGCAGAGTTAACAAAATATTTTCATAAGAATCACAAAATTCTTTCAAATAGCCTGCTGTGTCAGCTTTAATCTCAGCCAACACGACTGAACTTAATCTTCATCCTTGACATTCCCAGACCTCCAACTGATTTAACGAGAGTGTTTAGCATTCTTTACATGGGTGTCTAAGTCGCAAAAATTAAAACACCCAGAAATAATAACAGATAGCAGACCTCATAGCTGCAGTAATGCATTAATCTGCGATGTAATTGAAGCAGCAATAATAATGGCTGATGCTTGCTTTCAAACGAAAGTTATTAGCTAATGTTTTATATTTTATACATTTTAGTTTTTATGTATTTGTTTGAAAAATGCCAGAAAAAGTGGCATTTCTGCTCAAAAGACATGATACAACAATAAATCTCCAGTCACCAAGAAAGACCGTGACTGTCAAAAGTCCAACTCTGGGGAAGCAACACTGAACCACCAGAGGGCGCTTTGTAAATCCCACTATGTTCCTGTCAAACAGCTCAGAACGCCTCAATAAAAAAAAAAAAACACGGAAAGGAAGAAACTTAGTATTGCCTTTACTAATCATTGCTACTTTGTAAGATTTAAGTTAAGCCTTAGAAAATAATAACAATAATAATCTGAAAAACTACTAAAAATATGGAGAATAAACTAAATATACAAATAAGTCTATGCATCACCTACTTCATATGAAGGTTGTCTACCTGCAGATCTTCACAGGCTACCAAGGGAAACACACTTTGAGCACAACACATGCAGCTAAAACACACACAGGTGGTAAAAAAAGGCACCTGTGCGCCAGCATTTCAAGAAAGAGCAGCTAAAACCGCCTCAGCGTGTCTGCCTACCGCACACCGCCGCCAGGCAGACTAACATGCGCGGGTGCATCTACGTGTTCAGCTACTGCCGACTTATGCCAAACAAAAAGTGTCTGCGCTGCAGAAATGACGTGACGTCCCACTGAGGATGTGTGGCGTATAAAAGGCCTTCAGCTTCTGATCTACAGTTAGTTGTACAGTAAGTCTAAGAGATTTCACCTGAGTTCATACAACAGTCTGTATGAAATACTAACACGTTTACCTGGAGGTTTTATCTCCAAAAAAAAGCTTCAGCTTATTGAATTTGTAAATCTAAATGTATTGTATGAATAAAAGCTGTTTCTTAACGCAACGTCACAGACAGAGAGGTTGGAAACCTATTCCTAAGATGCTTTGATGACTTATTTACATATAAGCTCTGCTTCCTTTAGTAAAAAGCTTTATCACGTGAAAAAAACCCGACTAAATCTTTTTCTTAAAAGTCTCCGTCTTAAAAGAGCTAAGTAGTTTTACTAAAGGCAAGGCAAGGAAAACAAAAGCTTTGCTCTAAAGTTTACATGGAGATCTTTCTGTTGTCTGCTGTCAGTCTTTCAGCATCACGGACACATTTGGGTTCGCTGCTCCTCCTGCTTCCTGTCCGCTTTCTCCTCTGATCCCCCAGAGTCAGGCAGACAGTGAAAATAGGTAAGAGTTAAAAAAAAACCCTGACCTGCTGGGTGTTTCTACAAGGCCACATTCTGCCTCTTCAGCAGGTTCTAGAAAAGAAAACAAAAAAGACACCCTACTGCGCCGCTGCTGCTCCAGCTCTGCTGCAGAGCCAGAGGCCCGCGGGGCCAACCAAGAGGGCAGGGCCCCCCCAGGATCCAAACACCCTGTCACCGTGTAACAGTAGGCTCAGACTCGCTATAGCCGGCTGACAAGCCCGAAGTTGAGTCGGTGAGGTCACAAGAGGTCATCGTAGTCCAGCAGCTTGGAGTGCTGACGGCTTTTCCAAAGGCGGTACAGGCGGAAGTCGAAGTACATCTCGATCATCTCTTTGCCTGCAGGGCGACACATGGAAAACAGAAGGTTAGCTTACAACGACGCTAAACTCAGGAAAACCGGATGTCACCAGCACCAGCTTCCTGCTCCGTTCACAAACCCAGTGACCGTTCAGGTCATTTAGCAAAAATAAATCCCATTTTCTCCAAACTGATTGATCTTCTATATTGTGGAACTGCTGGTAACAATCCGGTTTAGTGACTTTATTTCATAATGACATTGATGAGTTCATGTTTTTGTATCACAAATGCAGGAAATATGTCTCTTTACCAAAGTATAGTAGAGTTTCCATATCATCACCTTCCTAAAAACATCTATCGGAAAGTAAGAGGTAGTCATTCTTTTTAATGACTTATCAAAAAGACAAATTCTAACCAATAAGAGCCACAGGACTGACTTCCAAATCTATACAGAATTAGCTCATTTTAATTTTTTCTGGGATAAAGAAATATTTGCCACAAAATTTAATAGAAATCTTGACTACAGCACAGGTCTTATGGTTTCCTTCATGCTAAAGAAGCTGACTAGATAACTACAGCACCCGTATAGGAAAGTGAACGCCGTGATGCACATGGGTTGGAGTCGATGGAAGCTTATTTAATGACTGTCAGTCCATTGATGAATGACTGAGATGTCATCAGATTTGCTGGCAGTAATTTGATTGTTGCAGGCAAGAAGTGGGTCAGCAAGCTGCAGTCTTTGACTTTGTGCTGTGGTGTCATTTTTTATGAGCCTGGAAATTTTCAACACACTAGGGCTGGGAGAACTTGCCAAAAAATGATATCAAGATGTATACATTTTTAAATGCCTCCATAATGATATCACAGATGATATTCCACATTTGCTGCTTTTTCAGTTTTTTTTTTTTATTTGAACAAATAAATATATACCTTAAAACAAAGCTGTTTTTTTTTTTTGCTTATCTTTATAAACAGTTATTAGAATACAAAATATAATCACATATAAATATATCCAACAAGCTTGCATGCAATCAAAGAAAATATAAAATAGATAAATATAAATGTCAACTAATTTTAGGCAACAAAAAAAAACTGTCTGAAATAAGCTACCAAAAGTAAATAAAAAAACTTAAATACATAAATGAAGCAAACTTTTGATGCAGCTGACTATTAATAGTCAGTTGCATGTCATTTTTCTCATGACTTCACTATTTTATTTTATTTATTAGCATCTAATGATGAAAAGATTGCCTGAGAATTAATTATGATGCTTTAGCAGGGGCCCAAGTGTTCAGAAAGTCATTAACCAAATTAATCAGAAAGTGTGAAGAGCTCTTCATTTCCCTTTTATTTTCAAGCATCTAGCATGCTGAGCTGAGTGATTATGTATCAGTGTAGATGGAATATTTAGTATATTATCTTATTATCTTATCATGTTTTAGCCAATTATTTATTTTAAACCTGCATTTAAATCAAATGCAATGCTTACATTGTTTCCTCTGGCATTTAACATGTATTTGATTTTAATGTTTTAATCATTTCTGTTCCTATATTTTTCTGTAAACTGTTTTGAATTACCTTCTGAGTATTAGTGCTGAACAAATAAACTTGGCACTGATTGCCTGTAGTTGGTTCAGTAGAAGCTGTGCGGATGCTTTAATTATGTCGTGTGAGAGACTCAGACATGTCCAAAAGATCTGGACTAAACCTGATGACCAGACAGTGTATCATCTGATCACCAGAGCCGTTTATTTTTCTAACACATAATGTGGTGGTAAATATATAGCATAGCAATTCTGGAGTATTTATTTCCTGTAACATTGTATTTTTATACATCACTCAAACGAAAAGCAGGTATATATTTGTCTGAGCAAAGGTATTAACTAGGAACTACTTACATATTATGTCAAAAGTCAAGTTTGAGAAACACAGCGAGAACAAAATTACTATTTTTTTTAGCTCTTGATTATTGCTTTCTGTCTTTCAGTGAAAAAAGCTAAGTGACTGTTTATAGCAGTGCAGGTAATGTGCAGGAAGAGCAAAAAGACAAAAGCAGGAGAGGAAGAGAGCGTAGCGGGTCAATGGAAGACGGCGGCATGCGCAGCTGAGATAATGATGTTTTATGAGCTGAAGAATTAGAATGGCATCAATAGTTGTCAGGAAAATAACTGACGAGGGATTCATGAGGAGTGTAGCATGGCAATCTTTTCATCACTAAGTAGCTTACTGGCAGTGATTCATGCTCACTATAAACATTGCAACAGGGAATCTAACTGAAGCCCATAGCACTCCAGCAATTCAAGTTTGGTTTTAATGAGTTTTTGTTTTTACTGCGTACACTTCCTGTAAAGATGAAGTTCACTAAGCAGTAATCTGTATATTCTGTTGGTAAATTTGTAAGGTTCCAAATGTGCATGTGGTTCTCTCACCTTGGGCTGACAGCTCTAGTGGAGACTTGAATTCAACAGACAACGGCCTCATCAGCCTCTTCAAAGTCTGGATAAGCTGCAAGAAGCACAAAGAGGCAGAAGGTGAGTGGAATACTTTCGGCTCTCCCTTTTATTAGTCATTATTATTATTCATGAAACACAGGACAGAATTTTATCCCATTAAAACAAAAGACAAAAATAATTATGGGGACATTTTCAACCTCAGGTTGTCGTATTACCAATTAGCCCAATAAGCGTGGTTCGTTATTTAAAGAAATGTCCCCACTAATGGACGGCCAGCGGCTCTTTTCGTTACCAGTAAAGCTGAATGTGAAATGACCAAAACTGCATGAGTAATAAATGGAAATGAACTGAACTTTTGATGCTTTTCCACTCGAAACCACTTTACTCCATAGCCACATTCACTCATGGACACACACACATATACACAAGTTTGTTGACAACTTGGGCTTAAGTGCCTTCCCCAGGGGCACACTGGCACATGGCAGGATGAATCTGGAATGAAGTTGCCTCATATCAAATGACCAGCACATGCCAAAGTCCGGCCCCCTGTTGCAGCAGCCCAGTCAACATGGCAGAAGCAAGAGGCTCAAATTTTTAAGAAGGTAGTTAAACACCTTACAGATGATGAATAACTAACTTTACGCCATCTTCTCTCTATGACGTCTTCAACTCTAAAGATTGTTGTTGTCACACTGCACACTGGTCAGTCTTATCTACGGTGCATATTATCTCTGATAGGAATAAGATGTCATTTTTTAGTTTTGACTGATCAATTGCCAGTCAGGGGATGTAAATCTGCAAATCTGGCAGTCAAACTTAAAAATGGGATGATTTTGGGACGATACCAGTAGATTTGTACCTCTGTTATCATAACTCAGTTTAACTAAAAAAAAAAGAAAAAAAAAAAAAAGCTTTGCATCTGTATGTCTCATCTGCTCCTATATAAAAATTTGAAGATGCTGATGGGGTCACTTACAAAAGGACTCTTAATTTTCATAACCACTCGTCTGGACTCAATGTGTATTTCAAAGCGACAGAAGGTGGCCATAAAGCACTGCATTCAGGTTTGGTACCTGTGTGATTTAATATTTCTTACTGATGTTTTTTTTTAATATATATATA
>CAEGAE010088106.1:0-43129 GCA_903067095.1 Girardinus metallicus | reverse complement strand
TTTTCTGGATTTTTGTTTTAGATTCCATCACTCACAGTTGAAGAGTACCTATGATAAAAATTACAGTCTTCTACAAGCTTTGCAAGTGGGAAAACCTGAAAAATCAACAGTGTATCAAATACTTGTTCTCCCCACTGTAAATGGCATTCCTGGGTTGGCTGCTTAGCAAATGCCAACCAGTAACAAGTCAAACATTGTGCCTTCAGTTTCCTGAGCTGGATTTACCTTTGAAATGTTTAGAAATTCCCTTCAACTAAATATTATTTGCGAATAATTTGAAGATAAGTTCCACGAAAAAATCTTCAAATTGATGAATGTTGTCTATCAATAATGACAAATCAGTCACAAAACAATACCTGATCGTTATTACTACGTCCATAAAATTATATAACCACAACATTCCAGTAATAACATAATTATAATATTTTTTAAATTTATTTATTTTTATTTATTTTATTTTTTGCAACTATGACCAACAGTTAGTGAGTAATATCACCATGTAGTTTTAAAATCTGGACTTCAGGGTTAATTTTTGTTCCTTGGTTTACACTGACAGCTGTGGAGGGTTGTGACCCAAAATCACCAAAAAAGATTATTTCAAGAAATAGAAATTCAATTTAAAAAATGGAATTTAGACCTTGTGTAGGCTAATTATTGAATTTTCAAATAATAACCATGACACATACTGTTGCAGCCCTTCAGAAAACAGGCTTTCTTCATATGTTTTATGAGTAAAAGAAGGTTATTGTTAAAGAACTGAATATTTAATGGTTGTATACTTTAGTTTTCTTTAACATATACAGAAGTATATCTTAGAGAAATTAACCAAAATGTTTCTTGTTTGCTTCAAAGCAACAGAAACACTAATACCACTAATACCATCTGCATTGCAATCGATTATTTATTCTACATTTTAAACTGTCCTTACTGTCAGATATCTTTATTTTCAATACAAGATATCTGTTTTGAAACAAAGTGTGGATTCAAATGCATAACTAGAAATCCTAACTTCTAAAAAAAAAAAAAAAAAAAAAAAACTCACCTCCTATTTTTACTGGCATGGCATGAGCAGCTCATCAAAACATTAATAGATAATCTTCAAGGATTTATGTTCAAGAAGGCAAAAAGAAAATAAGAGAAAAAACACACAAGGCCAAACACAAACCCAGCCGTCCTCACGTCTCAGGGGCAGCTTCACTAAAACCATTCAGTCCTGAACACACAAAAAAAACAAACAGAAAAACCAACAAGAAGGCTGTAAACACATATTGGACTTTATTGTTACGCTAAAGTAAAGCAACAGGGAGTAAATCAAAATGAAGCAAATGGGGGGAACAAAATTCTATAAAGGCCAACAGTAGAGTAAACACTTCTCAAGGCTAAACACACCACAACAAACATCTCAGTATCTCTTTCAAAGCCTTAATTTTGGGAAGAACAAGGTGTTTGTTTCTGAGAGAGAGGGAAGGTGTGGGAGGGCAAAACGGGGGAGAGGACAAGGGAGCAATCCTGTTGCTGTAAAACGCGAGGATAAAGGCGGAAATGGCCTTGAGATGGCGAGGAGAAACGGAGAACAGGGAGCAGCTGTTCTGATAAACAAGGATAGAAGAAACGAGGAAAACAGTTTCTTCTTCTTACACCACCAACACGCCGACACAGAGAACAAAGGTGCAGTTTTTCTTCTGCACCACTGCGTGAGGGTTTGGCAGGACAGAAAAAACACGTGAGGCTACAAAATTTCATTTTAACGTTCCAAAAAATCAATTTACTGGAGCAGCTTAGAGCTGAGCTCAAATGGTTCAGATGGTTTTTTTCCCCCTCATTATTTCACTTTAAAAGCTGCTGAAGACCAACAGGTTCCACCAAAAATAATAATAATCTAAAAAAAAAAACCTGACCTGAAACAATTCGAGAGTTTGCATCTTGAGCCGAGTAACAGCAGATTTTATGGGTACATGAACTCTAAAGCTGAGGCAGAATGTTCTCATATTTGGAGAGCTTAAGAGAACATATTAAACCGCAGGAGAATTAGAGCCTGGACCAGCGTTCACCAGCGGAGGAAGAAAACTGACCTACGACACGATTTCAAACAAAACTCATCCATTGACCGCCACGTTGAGATGACCGAGCCAAGAAACAGAGCAGGATACTGGGAATCATTTTAGTGAACACATGGCTTTAATAAAGGTTGTGGGTTAGAGACAGCGTACAGTTGTAGTGAAAAGTTTTCAAGCCGTCACCATGGAGATAAAAAGTCATTACTTTTGGGGCCTTTATGAACGCATTTTGATTCCTCCTTTCTCAAGAGTGGAATCATATCATTAACAAGAGTGACTAATTTTTAACACAGAAATGAATCCATACATATTCAGAGAGTTCAGTGTGAAAAGTCCTGATTTGTTCATTAAAGGACCAGTTCTGATGAGTCATAAAGTATTGCATCCTAGACACGTTTCAGTCAATCAAGTTTCAACCTTTAAAGCCAAGTCCAGACAAACCCAGGGACTACCAGGGCTCAGGCCTCAGGAGCTAACAGAGCTAGCATAAAGGCGCTAAAAACAAAGCCATATTGACCCTTGTCACTTCGAAACTCACTCTTGGAAACTCGGCCTGCTCTGATGGACGTTAAAACAACCTGCTCTCCAGTAAAGCTTGTCAAACAATGCACGTCTGGCAGCCTAATGTTGATGTTAAGTTGATTTTGCAGTAAAAATGGCCACCGGTTGCTGTGCGGCCAGCTGCACACAATGACAAGGATGAACACCAACATCAAACTCGTGTAACTTTTAATGAGGAAAGATACGGCAGCGATGGACAGCAGCCGTCGGTGTAATCGCGGATTGGCAGTGAACCCTTTTTACAAGGTATAAATATTAACGTTCATATATTTTATAAGTAAGTGTGATTAGAAAGATATCAAATATCGCATTATGGAGGAGGTAGGTCTAACCATTACTAACCATGGAAACAATGCCACACCGTCATGGATCTAGCACCTATGGAAAAAAACTGGTTAGCATCTCATGTTTTGTACGTTTTTTAGGCTGCTCTGGTGTAAAGAGAAATGCCATTTATGACATAGTGATAAATAAATGGTGTGAATTCAGGCAAAGTCAGTAATTTGATCAACACATCAGGCAGGTGGAGGTATGAGTTGGTTTCTAAACTAGCTATTAACAACTTTTGTAAATACTGTCGTCTATGAGCCCCAACCAGGTGTGTTATGCTCACAAATAAATTATCTCGACTTGAACAAGTAGAAGCCATAAATAAACTGGCAAGAAAAACTTGGGAAAACAATTTGCTCTGTTCGCTCTGTTCATTACTCCCAGTCCTCACTTCTGACATCCATCATCGCGCTTTGAATGATTAAGTGACGTAGTGGCAAAGGGTTAATACAATGAAGCTATGCTAAGCTAAACTGGCTAATTGTGACAACACGCTATAATTAGCATGTGTTGCAGAGAAAAGCGTTTTACAGGATGTAAAGCAGTTCAATGGTCATACCCCTTCATATATGAACTGTTTCCCAAAGCATCGTATGTGCAAGGGATTTTTTCCCCCACTATTTTTAAAGGAAAAGAAAAGGAGAAACTTTGTAACAATGAAATTTAGAACTGTGACATTTCCATCAGTTTTATCTGCAGTGAGTGAAGAGAAAGCTAGAGGCTAGGAAAGCTTTTACTCTCATGCACTGTGAGGATAGCTAGCGTCCCTGCATGTGAGCGATTGCCTTCTTTGGCGTCTGTTCTCTGGCTGTCATCATCAGCACATGGACTGGAAGTCTCCAGCTCAGCACCTCCTACACAACCAGCAGTAAAGTTTACCAGGACTTTTACTCCTCTTCCTGCTTCATTTTACATCCCAAAACAATAGGTTTTACATTCACAGCACAGCCTGTTTACATCAGAACGACACGGTAAGTCAGATGAGCTTCGCAGTAAGTCAGTAAGAGCAAACATCAGGGGTATCACCAGCCCAGACGGGGCTGAACACAGTGTCCCCCTGCAGGTTTTCAGTGGGAGGTGTCCTCACCCGGGCCGAGGCGCTCCCAGAGGAGGAACATGCTGTGACCGACCCGCTGTGAGCTTCTCCTCAGAAGGCAGAGACCATGTGTCATCACCAAGACAGAGCTCAGGCAACGTCAAGAGCCTCTGTGTCATTAATTAACTTCCACAAATCTAGTGTGTGTGGGGGGGTGCGCGTGTGTGTAGGGGTGTGTGTGTGTGTGTGTGGACCGAGGATATGAAGAGGATATGACACACCTGCAAAAACAGATTTATGTGATGTCATGAGATCTATGAGACCTATAACCTGCATATTCAATTGAAAAGTTAAAACAATTACCGAAATAATTATTTGAGGAATAATAATTACTGAATTGGTACTGAATAATTAATCTGCCAGTGGAACTAGTACTTTATCAGTGTTAAGGAATTATAGTCATAAATCCAGCTCAGCTCCTACATCTTGATAAAAAGTTACTTGTAAATTTGTCTTAAATATTTGCACTAGAAACTAGAGCAAAAATACCTGGTGAGATTTAGTGTTTGTAGTGAAGGAACTCGGGTCAGACTGAGGTCAATCTGAGGTCAGATTGAAGTCAGTCTGAGGTCAGACTGAGGTCAGATTGAGATCAGTCTGAGGTCAACACTTTTACAAACATAGGATTTTTATTTTCTCTTATTTTCTCCATATAACAACTTTAGTTGAATTGGGAAGGTCATAGGTCACATTAAAAGCAGAGCATGTTCTACAGTGACTCAGCTTGGTTTGATATTTTCCCAATGACTAGAACTTGGCAGTGCAGACTCTTTATATCCACTGGATGTGTGTGGGAATCAGACTCGCTCAGCCATGTTCCCATGTTGCTCTGCAAGGCAACATAAACACACAGAGACATCCGGTGGACTGGTGGGGTCTCCACATCTGTGCGTCTGTGTGCGTGGGCGTGTGTGTGTGTGTGGGGGGGGGGTGCGCAGGCCTGTTGCTCTCAGTGGAAACGGCAGGACTGAGTGCTGGTGCAGTCGGTGTTTGGAGCGCTGCACGTAGCAGAACAGCTGCTTGTTTTTGATTCGTCTTAGCGCAGCCTGGCCTCGCATGACTTTGCAGCCCTGCATTTGTCTTAACAGCCGTGTGTGTGCATATGTCGGCGTGTGTGTGTGTGTGTACATGCTTCCATGAGGTGACCTCAGTGTGTTACATAAGGAGATAAGGTTATATAATGTTTGTAGCTTTTTTCTGTTGTTGTTCTTTTTTTAATGGAAAGCAAACAAAGAGTAGAGTCTCGCACTGCAAAAACACTAAATCTTACCAAGTGTTTTTGGTCTAGTTTTTAGTGCTAATATATTAGTACAGTTGAAATGAGACAAAACTAACTTATAAGTAAGTTCTCAAAAAGATGTAGGATCTTGTTTTAAGCCAGTAATTCTTGAATGTTGATGAAAAAGTGCTAGTTCTGTTGGCAGATTATTTCACTTATAACATGGACTAAATGTCATGTTATAAGTGACATAATCTGCCAGTGGAAATAGGAATTTTTCATCAACATTAAGGTGTCAGTATTATGTGTTTCCCAGGTACATGGTGCCATTTTATTGCACAATCAAGTAACTTCAGTTGTTCTAAAAATGCTACATATATCAATATGACTTAAAGAAAAGTTTACTTCCTAATTTAATATCCTGCTGAGAAGTTACTTATAAATTGGTTTTGTCTTACTTCAGATATTCTCACTAGAAACTAGCCCAAAAACACTTAGTGAGATTTTGTGTTTTTGCAGTGCACAGTGTGAGTTAGCTCACTACAGAATGCAGCTGGCCAACTCCTGGCATCCTCCAACAACCTCTGGCTGTTTTCCTTTTTCCTCCCGATAGCTTCTGTATGCCAGTATGCACATAAACACACACACACACACGCCCACACACACACACACAGTTTTTCCTGCAGTTAGCACATGCTAGCAGCATGGTGAGGCAGGCACAGCTGGGCACTTCAGCTGGCCTCCTCTCCTCTTCCTGAGAAGCTTTTCTTTCTGCTAGACTATTTTAATCCCAGCCATACTTTGTTGAGCATCAACACACATTCACCACACTTCCTCTTTTCTTCACTCATTTCCATCTCAGCTCTCACCCCTTTAACTGCTGCGTACTACACTGACTGTCCTCAGAGGGGTGTGCAGCAACAGATGTCAAGACAGATTAAGTCTTTTTGTCCCCCTTTCCCAATTTTATTGTTGCTGCCAGATTTCGTCTGACAAACATCCAGAGTTTCACGGCGAGCGCGTCCTTCGGCTGCAGCACCTGCTTCCAGTTACTTCATGCACATTTATTTATCTGGATGAATCCACAGTCAAGCATAAAAGTGGGGCGCCTTATTAAAATGTTTAACTTCATAATTTCTTAGCTGATGTTCACATTTCCATGTTTGCACCTGTTTCATATAATCTTTGGAAGTAATTTAATTACATGTGTACGGCTAAAACGAATCTAATTTTACTCATTAGTCAAAAATAACAACAAAACCATCTTTTCTAGCTGAGGGAAACATTAATGCACCCTGCCTCCCAGTAGCTGCTGTTTCCCGAGTACAGTGAAAGAACTCCAGTTGTTTTCAGGTGACCATAGGCCTGGTTTAGGAAAACTGACCTTTGAGCTGCGCATGTGATGCCAGAATTGGCCTTTAATGTTATAATATGCACAAAAAAAAACTCAAACAAGACTTTTTTGTATTAAATGTTTCTAGCTATTATATAACCATAGAGTATCTGTGAACAAAATATACTTTTTTAATAAACTAATCAATGGCACAATTTACCCCAGTGCATTCTCTCCAGAAGCACAACAAGTTAGAAAGCAGTATTTCTTTAACACTTTATTTCAGACCCAAAGTGATCGTTCCCAGTGGTCCACCACAAACACAATTACATAAATATAATTTAGTTTGAAGAATTACTAGCTGGGTCTCCTTTACAGGTGTGTCCAAAACCTTGTCTACATTCCGCTAATGTTGAAAAAACACAATTTTGCAATTGTTTAGTTTCCCTTACATAAGAAATGCAATTAAAATCATGAATAAATTTGTTCATGGGTTAGTATAAGTCGATAAAAAAAAAACATGCGGCACCATCATCCTCCCACTACTTCCTGTCATTTTCCTCTTCATGGTTTGCACCAGTAGCAACATCCGGCTGTTCATCACGTGACTCATGTGATGTGAAAAAAGTGTTCCTGCTGCAGTTTTGTGAGACAAACCAACGTTGATTTGGACAAAAAAATACACCTCCCCCTGGCGCCAAAACAAGAATTCTTTTAGTGTTTCCATCAGGAAAATGTATTTTCAAAACGTCAAATTGCTCAATAACATGGTCAATGGAAACCATCTACTGTTATGGTCTAACTTTAGAGTCAATAAGCAGAACTCACACTCTCCATTACTAGTCTTCCACATACTCGGGTGTGCTGTGTGTATTCTGTGAGTCGTTGCAGACTCCATGGTCCAGGATTATTGAGACTTTATAGTCAAGCGATTGCCTACATTTCTCATGACAAGTTTCTTTAAATTCCTTTCCCATGAATGAATGCAAGCAGGTTTGATGAGCTGGTTCGGCGCCTGGTCCCGTTTCTTCTCCACCAGGGCAGCCGCTGCATGCTAGTCAGACAGCCACCATAACAAATTTCATGAGAAATCATCCCCGTAATTATTGCAATAAACAATAATTACAATAAACAAAAATTGTCTTGAGACCAATTTCAAGTGAGATATTGATAATGACATAATAATGCGAAGACTAATAAACTTAAATTTTACAAAGTGTTTCCCGTTGGGCAGTTTACTGTGCGACACCAAGTACGCCGTCATAACAACGTACTCGTCCGGCAGACATGGACACCTGAGGATGTAGGAGCCCTACTTCAGCTCTCGGGTTTTACATATCACAAAATCATTAAAAAAAGAGACCTGACTGTAAAATATACTTCTATCTAACATCAGGTGTTCTATTATGTGTCAGTCAGTTCAGAATACCTGCTGAAGAAACACAACACACTGACCACGCTGTCTGCGGCCCTCAGGGACAGAGCAGTGGCACTGTGTGTGTGGGGGTGGGGCTGTGTGTGTGTGTGTTTTTAGTGTTTGATGACACACTTCTGGACTTGGCGCTCTACTAACCTCGAGCATACCTCCTCTTACTCAGCCGCTCAATTCCTCTGCCTCAGTCTGGCTGTTCGCCGCGCCACTGTCCGAAAATCTATCCAGGCAATAATAGAATGACATTTATCTTAATCTGTTTCTTACTAGCTGGATCTCTTCCTACCAGTCTCTTGTTTCTGTTTTACCACACAGACCTCTCTCTCTCTCTATGCATGGTCTGTAAATCCATCCATCCATTCATCCATCCATCCATCCATCCATCCATCCATCCATCCATCCATCCAGTTGAGTTTGTCTTCTTTTTTGTGTGTGATTTCAGCGGTTTAAAATAGTTTGGTGTGTGCAGATCAGTGCAGCTGCTATCCGGGGGGATTAAATTAAAAGATGATTAACTCGTATCAGTGTGATTAGCACCGCGTCCCTTTAATGAAATCCAGCAGAGCACATATTGTACTGTCATGCTTTAAATCCTAAACAGACAGATCCACGGCGCTTTAGAAATTCGGTAAAAACCAGAATTACTCAGTTAACATTTTGTCCCAGAAAGGTTGTTTCTGACATAAAAACCACAACCAGAAAGTGGAACAAATTTTTACCTGAGGATGTTTTTTGCTTCAGAATATTGTTTCAGGTTCAGTATTTCACACAGGACCTGTTGTTCTAGTCATTAGCTGCGTTTCCATTAAAAGTGTTTGCCTATATTCCGCTACTGTTGGAAAAAAAAAAAACCTTTTCACAATTGCAGTGTTTCTATTAAAACAGAAGCACCATTAAAATCACACAAGAATAATTTTATTCACGTGATGAGTTGTTACAAAGCATACCACATCACCCTCCTCCTGCCACTTCCTGTCATCTTCTTCTTCATTTCCTCCAGCAGTCACATCCTGTTGTTGACCACGTGACTCATATGATGCAAAAAAAAAAACTGTTTCCACTGCAGTTTTGCAAAATAAATCAATTATGATACGACCAAAAAAAAAAAAAAAACACCTCGTCCTAACGCCAAAACATTTAATTAAGAAACAAACTTTTTACAAAACTGATGTGGCAACATCCAGACAGACAGACAGATTTTGTTTGTCTTTTTTTAGTCAAGTTACAAATATGTAGATAGCATCAGGGCAACAACAAAAAAACTGAACTACAAAAAAAATAATCAGAATTATGTTTAATTCCTGGATCTAATCCACTGCAGTCTACTTTTTGTTTCTGTTTACACACAGGAAGGTTTTAGTAACTATTATAAATTGTCTTGGGGGGCTGAATGAAAATGTATTAAATTTAAGATGTTCTGTTTGAAGGTTTTAATTAGTTTCAAGCTTAGTGCATGATAAAAAAAAAAAAAAAAAAAAAGGAAAAGAAACAAGAAGTCCTTGTTTCTTTTCCAGCTTTCACAATCAAGCTGATAAGAATCCTGAAATTCCACCATGAGCATCGCCAATCAGTCTCAGGCATGCAGGCGCCTGACTTCACAACCGTCAGGAAGAGACACACTACCTCTCAGGATGACCTACATATCCTCCAACATCAGCATTATCCATCACAAAGACCCGCCGCCCGCTTGCAGCTCGTTAGCTACACACAACGTAAATTCAGATTGAGATTCATTCATACTGATTTGTTTGCATTCGACCAAGATGCCAGTTTTTGAGTGAAAATCTCTCAAAAGATGGTAAAACAATATAAAAGGAGGATTATCTGAAAAGTCTTTGTTGGTGTTACAGCAATCAGACCCTTCTTACAATTACTGAGCAGCTTTTTTTGTTTTGACAATTTATGTTTAGTGATGAGCTCGGCGTCTTTTAATTACCATCATCCTGATCATGAAGAGTCAGGACTCCAAAATATAAATATTACTTCCTGTCAGAAGAAACATGTTAAAGGGACTGCTTTCTGTATTTTCCAGGCACATAGTGGTATTTTCTAGCACAGTCAAGTTACTATGTTACCTTCAGTTATTATGAAAACTGTGTATGTATTAAAAAGTGGCTTAAGAGAAATTTGACTACCAAATTTGACGCCTTGAAATTGGGCCTCTGTCTCTTTACACGACACTGTTTGTCCATTGTGCCGTTTACAGCCGTTATTAGAAGTGTTGAACTGAAAAGCAGTTTGTATAATGAGTTCAGCAGATTCCAGTTCCACCAGGTGTTTGCTAATGGCTGCTGCTGCCAGTCTGGAGGAGCTGAGTGGGGAAGTCGGGGTCTCTGACAGACGGAAGCTCAGTTTAGAGACTCTGAAGAGGAGGAGCTTTGTGGGAATTTATTAGAGCGTTTGGACATTCACAAATGGTTGCCATGGGAGATTAGAGTAGGGTGTTATTTTAGTAACCAATTATTCTGATGACTAATTGACTCTTTTTTCATTTAATCTGTTAAACCTTTTTTATATATAAAAATCAGACATACGTTAAAATATGCAAATAAATAACTACATAAATGTTTTTTAAATTTTTTTTTTCTTAAAATACAATAACAGAGCCTTTCTTCAGTGAATTTAAACGAGATGAAGCTAAGACTATGCCACTTGAGTGAAAACATATCAGTCACAGCAACACTCCAGGTATGTTCTTGACCATGACATGATATAAAACTCAGAGCAGAGCCTCACCAGCTTTTTAAAAAGAGGAAATTATTACATTCAACCTGAATCTAACATGGGGATGACTATGACTCAACGGGGCTTTGCTGTACAGAAATCATTGTGAAAAAAACTAAAAGTGACTTCCACCGTGGTTCCTGCTCAGACACTGAGCCCTTGTACACAGATAAAGCTGCAGCGTGCTCCACTTCCTGCACCAGCCCCCCTCCAACAGGAAGACATATCAGATTGACATGATGTTTCTTTCTACAGATCTGGCAAACACTCCGTACTCTGATAAATATAAATAAAATTGAATTTATCCGTACATCTAGACTTTAGAAGTGTTTATATCGCCGTCTCCACTTTGACTCACAGTGCCTTCTTCAGATTATCAATCAGCATGGAGTCCGAACAACAGATGAAAAGTTTCAGCTTTCTTTATTCTTTACCCAGACCAGATGGACAACTTGAATTATTTCTCTCTGTTTCTGCTGTTTCCCCACCGGCTCCATTCAAAAACTGCAACTGACAGACTCAGAAACGCAGCTGACCATGAGCGGGAGCTTCCTCTGTAGAACTTTTCTCTTTTTTTTTTTCCTTAAGTTTGACAGATGAAACAAATGAGTGTGAAGAAATATGGGTTTGGTGTTCACAGGTGATAAGAGCGGTGAATTAGAGTGCCAGCTCATGTGGGAAATATCCAGCTTCTCCACAAAACCCAGGCCGTCGGCGGCGAAGCAGGTGGTCCGGGAGTAAACAACGGGCACAATACCAATCCTACCAGGTTCAATTATCATTTCACTTTTGCACACCAGAAAAACTGTAAATATTATAACAGATTTATGTTGTAAACCGACTGTTTTTATTGCCCCTCAAAGCTGTGATAAAGGATTCTATAAAAAATGGATTGACGGATAAATGCAAAGAAACGTTAGTACTGAACTGCAAGTCTGCAAATATCCAATCCAAGCATACTCTGAATGACCTTGTGTATGAATAGCAAATGTGCCTTTCCTCTGATATTCAAAGATTTTACTACTAATATCAAAGCTCCTCTTGTTCTCATATTACCATATATTGATGCATCTAAAAATCACATTTTATATGGGTATGAAAATGAAGGTATGTGTATTATCTATGATGCCCTACAGTTTTACAGAGTGTTTTTAATGATTCAAAAGGTGCATAGTTTACAATATCAGCAGATATGAAGGCCTGTCACAATAACAAATTTTGCTGGACGATAAATTGCGTGTATGAATATATGATTGTTGTTTTGTGATTATTTTCAATTAACATACTGATAATGGCATAATAAATACAAGTTTTTCCCTCTCAGACACCAATAAACTTGAATTTTGTAAAGAAAACTTAAAACTGGAACTGAAAAAATATTTTAAATATCTAAAATAATATAACCAAAAACAACAATTAAGACAAGAATAAAAACCCCTTTAAGCCAAAAACATACATAAAATAAATTATGCTGACTCTGTAAACATTGATCAGAATAGAAATTATGGCGCCATGGCAACAAGCAATTGACAATTATTTACTGCCACAGCAAACAATCTCTTTTTTCCCATAATTTACTGCTTGAATCAGTAAGAAGGTTCCCAACACATTATATGAGGAACCCAGGTGGACAAAACAATAATAAACTAACTTATCAGAAAATAGATCAGACTACCTATTTTTGGATGGAGCCACTTTACGCATTCAGTGTGCCGAGATGAATGAACGGTAAATCATTCCTCAGCGCAGACAAAGTGTTTGAATTGCACTGAATGAGAATACAGGATTTGCTATTGTTGACAGATCAGAACTTTGTGTAGATTCTGTTGAAGTAGAGTCTTAAAGTCACTACATATCATTTTGTCACAAGTCTGACAGCATCAATGCTGTCAAGCACAGCTAGTGGTCAAATTACATAAGCAACAACAAAACAAACAGAAACCTGTTTTCTATTGGCTTTAACTCTTACTGTTTTCACAGAAAACCAGCACAAAGTAGCAAAAGATGCCAAGACGTTATAGGAGAAACAAATTTACCGAAAGTTCATAATTCACCAATTCCAAACCAAAAACACTTCATAAATACGAATGTTTTAAAAATTAATTTCGAAATGAATCTAACAAATCTGTCTTTACAGAATTTTGAACAAAAGGTGAAGCTGAAGAAGGAAGACAAACGTGTTTTTTTGTCGACTAAACATATAATTATGTGCAGCCTTTCACAAATAATTTTCCTTAAGTGCACACCATGACGAATCTAAAATTAATTAACATATCTGACGCACAATCAAAACTTGTGCAGCTGATTTTAAAAAATGCTTAATTTGAGAGAGAGAAAAAAAAAAAGGTCTACCACAGCATATCTACAAAGAAGACAAACATGTGAATTCATTGAGGATTTATTAGTAATCCTCTGGAAGCTTAACATGAGCCACACAATATGCAGCTTTTAGTCCACTATGCTGAGGCTTTTACGCCCGTGTTATGGCACTAATAACAGGACGGATTTGCAAATGTTTGTAGCCCACTGCCACATGAAACAAATGGAAACGAAGCCTCTTTGAGCATCTGGCAGTGTGCAGGTGTTAGCTATCATATCATATCTTTATGCCCTGATGATACATATGAATGTATATGTACTTAGGTGATCAAACGTCCTCTTTAACATGTCCACTTGTTACGTTCTGTCCAGGGAATCCACTGTGGGGAATTTATAGACTACTGAAAATGTCTGGTTTTAATCTTTTTCTTTTCCCAGGACTGATAGCAATGACCTTAAACAGACTTTTTGTGATGAGAATATGATCTTTTACAAGATGTCAAAATGAAAGAGTAACTTTTCAAGCTTCCCACTTCCCAGTTGTAACCTTCTACAACTGGGAAGAAGGTTAGGCTGTACCAGAAGTGGACCAAATGTTTTGAATAGACCAAATGCAAATGTGAGAGGGTTTTTGTACCGATAAGCCGGCGGACCAAAGAGAGGAACCAGCTTTCTGTTGAGTCACTGAAGGGTATTCTGTTTGTGCATGATCATTTCTTCCAAAGAGTTTCTTGGTTATTTGTTGAGCAACCAAAAACTGCCGTGAAAGGTCTGCGCAAACGCAAAATATGGATGAGCAGACCAGGAGGATGAAGAAAAAATTACAGTGAAGAAGAAAACTGAAAACTGAAGAGTTTGTTAAATAAGTGTGTTTGTACAAAGCCTCTACAAGGGGCAACAAAGTGAGACTACAGCCTTTTAGTTTTATTGTTTTATTATTTTTTAAAGTGCATTAGAAAGATCTTTAGTTTGTTTAAAGCTGTTAAGTCATGGTGGAAACAGAGTGCAGTCATGTTGCACTCTGTTTCAGAAGATGCTGTTTTTGACAAACGGGCGAGTGCAAAGGGATCATTAACATTCGTCCACAGAGTCCAGGTTGTTGTTCATGTCAGAACTTCACATTTCTGCAACAGAAATGTATTGAACACTCTCTGCTGCTACTGCTACATTGTATTATTATCACACATTATCTTAGTTTTGTTTCTAATTGAGTTGACCAAATACAATAATATGCAAGTAATTTCAATTATATGATGATTATCAGTTTCATAAATGATTTAAATTTGAAGCGGAAAAACCGCGATAGCAAAACTCAGTCTTGTAAAGCTAGCAAGTGAGATCGTTTTAGCTGATGTTAATTTCTCGGTTTTTAACTTCTTGTGTAATATAGCGTGAAAATAACTTAGGATGCCACAAAATATGGATATTTAAAAGGTGACACATTGTCATATGCTAAGTTTTATTGTCTCCTAATCCTGTTTATTTTGAACTTACAGTAGGAAGTAAGTTCAAAATATGTAAAGTAAGTTCAAAACAAAGTGATGTTTCCATCACTTTGCTTTGTCTAGCAGACACATCGTGAATAAATGCTTATGTAAATTTACTTAATATGTGGCAGAAATTCTTATCAACATGGCTCATCTGTCATGAATTCTTCCTCAAACTCCTAATTATGAAATAATTAATCTTTCCTTCTCTCCATCGTCTATATCCAGTTCTCTGGGTAGCTTTTGCTCTGTTGTTTCAAACCTGTGGAGGTTTTATTGTATTAAAGCTGACTTACTTCCTAAGTTGCTCCTCTGTGCCTCTGACAGAAAACACTAACTGCCACATGAAGTGGCAGAACTAAAATAAACATAAGGAGAGGACTGCAGCTTGTCGTTCTTCTAAAGAAATTGTAGTTAATAAAATGAACGTAAAAAGGCAGCAGGATGGTTCTGATTTCTGCGTCTGCTCTCATTTTGACTTTAAAGCAGCTGTAGTAGAGTCTTCATCTCTGAGCTCCAGTCTGTCATGCAGGAGGTTTCTCCGGAGACGCCCTCCAGCAGTCTTTCCACACCCGACACTCGTTTCTCTTTCTTTTCGCTCCACTTTACACCGACTTTCTCCTCTTGAACGCACATCTTTTCTGCGACGCCCTCCACCACACTGTCGCCTCGCCCCGCATCGCCTCCCCTCACTCCTCTCTCTCTCAGCTGGAGAGGACACACACAGGGCGGTAATGAGAGCGCACAAGGATGCCTACAGGAGGCAGGCTTTCAAAGGCCATCCTGCATCACTGTAACCATGGAAATAAGTGCCACTTTGATGACATACACGCATTCAGCAAATATGGCAGACTCTTGACTCCTCAGACAACAAAATCAATGGAGTCGAAAGAATCTTTACCTTTGGTGGCTTGTCACTAAACAGCTCTGCAGGGTGAGAGCGGACCCCCGATGCCTTCAGGGACACAGAACAAGCATTTGAGCAATAGCGTTCACCTCGGAAGGACATACAAAATCTACTGTTTGAGTAGATTTCGTATCATTTTATAGCCTCGTGGTAGCTTGAGGCTATAAAACAATATCCTCATGCTATCATTTTATAGCACGGTAAAGTAACTATGTTTCATTCAATTGTTATAAAAATGCTGTACATATCACATGTGCCTTAAAAGAAATTTGACTTCGTATATTCAACGCCTTGAAATTGTGTTTCTGTCTCTTTAAGATACTCTGCCATCAGGAAGTCATCACAACATGGCTCCTCTATTAGCACTTTAGCAACATTTTACCAGCGTTGCTCTGAGAAGTAGCTCCTATAATGAGCTCAGCAGTTGAGCAGTTCCACCAGGCGTTTGCTAGCAACTCCAAGGAGGAACTTTGTCGTCGAGGTCAGAGCTAGGTCCACCCAGGGGTTTTGCACAGTTAAATGGTTGCCAAGGAGATGAAATGATTTCTCAAACATGCATGAAAGAATCAAGGTAACACTTCAGGTATGTTTTTGATGAGGGAATAACATCATAACATGATGTAAAGATCAAAAAAGTTGATGTTACATAATGCTGCCTCTTTAAGCGTTTACATAAAACTCCATGTGATCAGCGGAGCAGGAAAAATACTAAAGGAGCTGAACTGGTCTGATGTTTCTCTAGTCCTACTGACAACTGTAAGGGTTGTCAGTAGGACTACCCTTACAGTTGCCAGTAACTGTAAGGGTAGCGAGGGGTTAAGAGCCTTGTCCAAGGGCACATGGACATGTGGTAGAGACAGAGTTGGGATCAAACCATCTGATCACAAGACGACGACTCATCGCAGTGTGATCCCGGATGAAAAACATGACATACATGACATACTCCACTGACTCATAATTGTGCTTTAAACACAATAATCACATAATAACATTTTCAGTGCTTTTAACTCGTGTCACTGGGCGGCCCCAGAAAGGACATGCGGATGGTTCCATAATCGCCTGAATTATTGACGGACGTGCAGCAGCTTCTGGGACTGACTGGCTGAGTCTCAGAGGGAGGTCTGCACCTCAGGGGAACAGCAGGGCAACATCTCCTCACCTTCACTACAGTCATGGGAAAAAAATAATAATAATATATATATATATATATATATATATATATACATAAGTACATAAAAAACATACCAGAAAATCCACAAAGAACCAGTGAAACCTAGAAAAGAGCTGGAGTCTTGCGGCTGGAGTCACAGCAGAGATCTTGAGTTGCTGTGTGGTAACTGGAAACGAGCTGCACATTCAGGATCCATCTCCTGCACTGTTCAAGGAGAGGAACAAACTGTCCTCACACTGATGGCAGGCACCGCTAGATGGTCACAAGAAGCATCTCAGTGAAGTTAATTCAGCCCAGGGGGGTAAGGCGACCTGTAGGGGGCACGCTGAGGTAAGAGTTCCTAAGGGGTCTGATAGTGAACCTGAGGAGCAGAAATGAGCCACCTTGAGAAGGGAGGAGGGCGTGAAAAGGATCAGATACAGAGTGACGACTTGCATAACAAGAAGAGAGCATGAATGGGACTGTTTGCAGGAAGGGACGAAGCAAACGTTGCTTCCTGAAGGAGATCAGGTCAGTGTGTTTGCAGCAGGAGCTGGCATAATCCAATGCAACGGAAGTGCTGAAAAACATGGCCGCCGGGCATCGTTCCGGGTTCCCTGAAGCTTAGAGTAGACAGAGGCTGCTGCACAAGTTGCCAAACTGCAGCGCCGTCTGAATTCAACATGACCAGAGTCTCCGGTCTGCAGCAAACCCGACTTGGTGGTTCTGTGAGCCGTCACTGAGGGCTGGTTTAGGGTGGAACCTGCAACCACCTCTGCTTATTTACATGCTTATTACCACCACTGTGTTTATTACTCAATTTACAGAAATCCAAGTTTGCAACATTTAATTAATACACTCTGTTAGTAAAAAAAAAGTTCTCCTAAAGACTTTTTTGGATGAGAAATATTAACGGAAATGAACTTATAATGTCACAAGAATGTCATCAGTTTAGTCAGAAGATCAGATTTCTCTAAACCAAATTAGAATAAAAATTCTGACCTGACTGAGAAAAATGGATGTCATGTTTGGATTCAGCAGTGGAAAATCGTTATAATTCAGTTGAAGCAACATAGACGACTCTTAAAATATATATTTTTTGTAACCCAGTCTTACTTTAAAGCCACTATGTGTGGATGTCTTGGTGTTTATTACTTAGTGGGCTGTTGTAAGTCATGTCCAATCTGACAGGAAGGAAAGAAGATGCTAAAAGCAGGTCAGTCAGCTCACTGGGTTACTCCCTGACCTACATTCTCATCTGCTAATGATGATAAAAAAAAAAAAAAAAGTGCTGTTAAGGTGATACAGTCAATCTGCTACAAAGAGATTCAGCCTCCAGCTGCAGCACCTGCTGGCTTTCCATGCAGTTTTCAGGCCATAACTGAGAAAGTTAGGAGACACAAGCAGTACTGAGTGTGATTCAATCATTTCACAATCTAACAGAACCAGGAAGTAGCAAACATTGGGTTAGACACGCAGTTTTTTGTTTTTTGGCCAACGACATCCAAACAACTCAAATAGGAAACACACCGATGCTGCAAATTTCATAAATTTCTCTTAGTGATTCATTAAATTATATTAATATTTAGTTAATGATAAATGGTACAATATCCATTATAAAAACAAAAGAAAGCCCAGGTGAGAGGAGAAATCTGTTTGCAGCTCATTTACAGCCGGCGCACTGCAGTCAGGGGGGGAAGAAACGAGGTTAGAGCTCGCTGCTGCAAAGCTAATGGCGATGTCGTGGGTCACGCTGTTCCGAATTTCAATTACACTCTGTGGGAACAAAACCGCGCACACGCACTCTATCTGCCTCGCACAGCTCTCAGGTGAGCAGTGAGACTAATTCCACTCAGGCCCGTTTCATGCATCACCGGTGGCTGCTAAAACAGCTCTTAGATAAGACTCTGCCTCGCTCGGCGCTGATTACTCAAAACCGATTAAAAAAGTTGTTCGCCTGCTCACGGGAGTGTCCAAACGTTGGCTGAGATCCCGCACAAACAGATCAAAGAGTGAAAAGAGTGGCTTCAAGGCATCCTTCTAACAGACCGTCTCTCCTCCACATTATTAGAGCATGAAGGGAGGAATCACAGGAACAGAGACGAGAACAGATCCAGGCGAGGCGGAACGCGTGGAGGCAGGGAACACGTCGGGTTGTCGGCTCCTCTCAGAGCCAGATCTCTGCTGCTTCCAGGGCTTCTGACAGAACAAGATTTTCAGAACGTTTGCATGTTCAGTTCTGTCCAATTAATCATGTTTGTTGTGAAACTAATCTTTAATAGCCAATAGCATTAAGAGGACAGCTGAGGGTTTGTGAAGGGAGCTTCTGATGGCAAACTCTGTTCATTTCATGGAGCTGTGTTTACATCACAAAGCTACACAAAACTTTGTCAATATTCTGCTAATGTCAACAAAAAAAAAAAAAACACACACACATACAATTTCACAATTCCAGTGTCACTATGAAATCAATACAAGGTGACTGAAGACTCTCGCAACACGCTGGTCCAGCAGGAGTGAAGGCAGTGAGTCAACCTGCTGGGTTTCCTTTTAAACTGATTAGAATAATGAACTGAACTTAATGTGCTGACTTGATAAAAGGATCAGTTGAAATCTGTCTGAATTGAAATGGTTTGTTTTTGTGCAGTACCTCAACATCATGGATTTAATCAAACTGCTGGTAACCCTGAGGTGAAGTTCTGAGCAACTAAAACCGATTCGGCTGCTTCAGCCAGCAGCAGTGGCTTCATGCAGTTTTTTTTATTTTTTATGTCCATTCTGGCAAATGGTTAATAGAAAATAACTTTCGTCTTGCACACTGCAGCAGAATAAATAACCTCGTCTCACTTTAACACGTTTTCAAATAAAAACTGAAGCATTTAAAAATTAGCTGGATCAGTTTGCACATGCAAACCGATCCAGTTTATATGTAGCTATGGCCCAAAAACTGGCCTAGCCTTTCATCGCCTTCAGTAGAAAAAAACTAAAAAAAAAAAACAAACATTTTTTAGGCTTTCTAAAAGTACCTATAAAATCCAAAAGACATCATTTGTTGGAAGGAAAAATAAATGAGTCAACAGCCTCAGAGTCCATCCTGCCTGTCCAGGTGTGAAACCAACGGTCAGCGCTGGGCAGCCGAGGAATGCACCACAGACAGAAGCCGCTGATGAGATTAGGGTGTGAGGCTGCAGCAGGGACAGAGGGACACAATGGGACGGAGACAGGAGGAGGGACGAGAAGACAGAGTGTGTGTTGGTCTGTGTGGACTGAGCTGGAATGTGAAGCCAGGAGCAGCATCAGGCAGGGACAGAGACAGAGAGGACAGCACGGACACAATGGTGCTAAATAAATCAGCCGGCTCTAGAAATAAGTGTGAGTGAAGTGTTTACAGTACAGAGGCATAATAAAGGGGCCGAGTGAGAGACAGACAGAGAGAGAGAGAGAAATCCACTGGCCTGAGACACTTCCAAGCAGAAAGAGTGGAAGCAGGTGGATTAATAAATGATTTAATGCTCAGGGGGTTTTTTGTTTTTGTTTTTTAGGAAAGGAACTAGTGCTGTGTATTTATGAATTATGAGACCTCACAACCGTGCTACTGTTTTCCCGTAGCAAAAACAAACTGACTGAATACTGTGCTGGTAACTTTGATCGGGCCACTAGGTGGAGCACCTGTCTTCTGTAGGCTCCACCCCCTTTCCTGATTTATTCATAGAGTCAGACTACAGTGAGTTTTATTTTAAAAATATATATTTCCATTCACATGCACAGAAGCAGCACAGTCGTTGCCCCAACCTCCCCTCCTCTGTCCTTCACCAACTTAGCACCCAGTTGAAGGTCGATGGGACAGTCGGGACAAAACCAGACAGACACAGTAAACACAACAAACGCTGAGCTTTTTTTAATGAAGATCCTCAACCTCTCTGATTCTCAGTTTTGTCTGTGGTGCCGAAATACAGAGTCGTTAGCATGCTCACCGTCTGTACCACCGTCATGCTGGAGGTTGTTACTTTCAAATTAGAAATACTAATAAAAAAATCATAATGTAAAGGTTGGACAAACTTTCATATAGTTGCAGTTAAATCATTACTGAACTCCATAAAAAAAAAGTGTAACACAAAGTTTCAGTAATGTTCACTGTTATTCTGCATTTGAGCATCCAAATGTTAAACTAGCTGCAGTTATAACTTCCTCCAGCTTACTGTTTGTTAAAATGATTGATAAACAGAAATATGATTTGACTGTATTTGGAGATCATGTTCTTTTATTATTGTAGCAGCATTATATTACTGTGCATAAATGTGTGACTTAGTGAGAAGAAGAAATTGTTTTTATCAAAATTTGGACTTTTTTTGCAACATTCCCAAATATTTTTATAATTCAAAATTTCTCTTGAGCCCAAAACTGACAAACACAGTTGGAGACCATCTGGACTTTTCTTGTTGTTCATCAAATTATTTAGTCGCTACAGATCAATAATTACTTACAGATCGAAACCAGGTGTCCAGATGCGCTGTTTCCATTTTAATGCATGAACAATTATTTAGAAAGAAGATAAAGTAAGCAGTGAGTGTTCCTTGATAGTGAAAATCACGTCACATCTTTTAGGACTCAAAGTAGACTTCTTAAATAACAATAAACAAGAAAGAAGCACAAAGACCCCAGTTTCATGCTGAGTTGTGAGCTGAAGGAGTGACCTTGGACAGTCAGACATGGATTCTGAGAAACATCCGTCCACTCAGAGGGATTTCTTTGAATAATAAAGACCGAACAAAGAAAGTGTTCCAGTTGTAAAGGCTCCAGCTCCGTATGCTTGAGCCAGAATATGAGTCCGATGATTCATAGGCCATGATGGATCCTAACCGGGGTGATGAGGAAGAAACAAAACTTAACAAGGATACCGATCACATTCAGATCTATTTAAATTCCTCTTTAAAGTTTCATTTGATTAAATATTGTAATCTCCTGCCATTGTGGGAAATCCCAGCACAGCAGCCCAACAGATGACATTCAAATATTCCTGTATGTGAATTAAAACTCTGCTAAGCACATCATTTTGGGACCATATGTTCAATCCCTCTATGAAGTTGCGATGTTGTGACCGCAACTAACGATGCAAATTCACTCGTCACTCGCACACTTTGCGCTGACCTTAATACTTTTTGTACTTCCTTTTTTTCTGACCAATCACTACAACCCAGCTACACTTTGACCAATCAGGCCCCTTCTAATTAAGCTTCCTGTTTCACACTGTCTCCTGAAAGCCGAACATGCAAGATGAAAGCATGTGTGACGCTAAATGGTAATATTTGTCTTTTATTTTTTTTATTAATTTTATAACATTTATTTTAGTAACAAACATTTTGAGATGTTCTGTAAGACCTGCTTATAGTCTGTGTACAGTTCAAGTTAACTTGAAAGATCAATATTCTTCTATTACACTTTGACAGCTCATCAAGCCACTATTTGATTTGTATTAAATATTTGAAAATATTATTTTCACTTTAGTTATTATTAAAATCCTATCTTTTTGGGAAGGTTCTGAGCAGAAATCACAAAACCATTGTAACATCCTGTTGCACCTCCAATCGCCACATGCTGTACCCATGGAAACATACATACACAATGGGTATATGCTCTGAAATTTTACTTGAAACTGTAAAAAACGTTAAAACGTTAATAAATGTGGTAAAGAGCATATCAACTGAACGCCAAAAAGAGACAAGAGAAGCAATCTTTTAATGATTGCTATGCATATTAGAGTAGTAGATCTACTGTGATTCTAAAAACATGAAGCAATCACAATTACCACAATGATGTAGGTTTTCTTCCACGTCATTAGTTTCACCAATCAGGACATTTAGGAACAATTTGGATGGCAAACCTTCATAGCCGCAGTTTGTTCAGTATTAAAAAGTGAGGGTCAACAGTGATGCGTTATCAGAACTCAGACTAACTTCAATCTTTCTTCACCACCGGAATGTTCTTTATTCAAACGTCTTTAACGGAGTGTGGAATGAGATGCAGCATGAGTGGACCGGTCCTTGAGAAGGGAGGTGAACTCCAACACAGGAGCTGGATAATTATCACTAATTGGTGACAGTATGTCTCTAAAAGCCGTGTTTAATCCAGAAATGGTGACCTTAAGTGTGTGTGTCATCAATGTTTACATTTATTTTAATTAGTGTCTCCTTTGCACAACCACGTCGGCTGTAACGGCATTATACACAGAAAACAGAGTCCGTTAAGCTCCAAACTCCAAGCCTCTGGCTGTTGACTCGAAAACCCAGCAATTCATTTTTCTAAGAGCTTTTTTTTAATTACACTCTCAAAGTGTTTGAAGAAAATAAATATAAAATCCCTGCAAAGTGATGAAAACACACATATTAAATATTCAGATGTGGAAGTGATTCAGCTACACCTGCAGGTTTGAAACATGATAACTTTCTGCAATAATTTGATTTCTTTTAAGAAAAAATGTCATCAGTGACAAGAAAAAATGCTATGAAATCTCAAATGCCACAAAATGAAGTCTGTATAGCAAAGCTCTATTCAGCTACTTGTTTTAGTTTAAGCTGTAATAAAGAATGCAATCTGTGTTTGAGACTCTCACTCTGAAGTCTGAAAGGAAGTAGTTGTTAAAAAACTACATATTGCCATAGATAACAGTCAGTTCCATTAGCTTATAGCTTAAACATGCTAAACCGTTCCAAATTGATTGTAAACGCAGTGGAAATTCGGGGACAGGCTAACTGTTTACAAAATTAATGGTGTAAAGCAGCTAACTGTTAGCGGCTACAGCAGTGATGGTGTGAAGCAGCTAACTGCTAGTTGCTAACCACGTTGAAGGTGTAAAGCTGCTAACTGTTAGCGGCTACAGCAGTGATGGTGTGAAGCAGCTAACTGCTAGTTGCTAACCACGTTGAAGGTGTAAAGCTGCTAACTGTTAGCGGCTACAGCAGTGATGGTGTGAAGCAGCTAACTGCTAGTTGCTAACCACGTTGAAGGTGTAAAGCAGCTAACTGTTAGCCGCTAATGAAGCTAGAGATGCAAAAACCTTTTAATCAACAAATCAGTTTCATCCAAACCGCAGTGATTGCTGTGCATATTAGACTAGTAATTTTCAAAAATAAGCACATTTATTTTTGAAATGTCAAATTCCACAGTCGTATGGTGAGTGGAGTCACAGCTATTGTCATCTTCAGTACTTTCACATTTTCAACAAGTCAGTCTATAAAATACGAGGTAAACTTGAGTTGTGTGTTAATGTCTAATAATGAGACCCAGTGTACAGACTGCAACCTTGAAGTTCAGCAACAATTTTAATTTTCCAAGACAGAAACGGGCTGAGTGGCAGCACGAGTGAAAGCAGAGTCTCTCCATGATCTCGCCAACAGTTGGCTGTGAAACGTCTTCTGACTCTGACAGGTCATCATCACCCTGAAGGTGGAGCAGCAAAGGAGGGAAGACTAATCGGGTTGTGATCTTTCAGGCTGTTGCCATCTTTGGATCAATCACACCAACTGGAGCAGAAAGCCTTCCTGGTTGTAGACGCAAATATCCAAACGTGAAATCTGAGTGTGCTGCGCATTCCTGACGGAACAGCAGAGTGACTGACGGCTGCGCCTTGCGTCTGTCAGTCTTTGTGTTGACGGCGCAGTGAGAGTGTTGCGTCGACGGCGAACCAACACTCGGAGGAGTGTTGGTTCTTCAGGTGTATCTGAACGAGCAGCCATGCTGAACAGCACAAAGCGTGACGCAGTGGCTGATTTATAAAGAATGACAGATATGCTGGCCGCCTGCTGCAGCCGTCTTCCATCAACATGTTCTCAGACAGGCAGTAAGAATAACCTCCTGTCTTGGCCAGGTCTTTACATAAAGGTGATTTTATTTTGTTGATGGCTCCTGGTTCAAATAAAAAGGTGAACCAAATTAAATGAAACTTGTTTCCCTTTCTTAAGGAGAACTAACTGCTACGTTTCCATCTCAGCCTCCTTCCCGTTCGGGTTGGCTCGATCGAACTCACCCAGAGCACTACGGGTTGATTTCATCTCAATGTGATCTTTTCAGTCAGACTGTATATCGCCATGGAGAAGAGATTATTTTTTTTTTTAAGTCCATCTGAATCAGTTTTTCTGATAGGGAGACAGTCCTGGACCTCTTCTTTTCTCTGCTCACCAATATCCTAGATGCAGGGGCGTCAAAGTCATTTTTATTTTGGGCCCTAACAAAAATCTGAATGTTCTTAAAGGGGCCAGAATCTATTGATAAAACCCATTCAACTGTTAAAATATCAATAAAGAGCTGTTTGTTTCAGCATTCAATAAGTGTTTCACAAAATGAAATTATATTGAACATCTTTCCTCACTGATCAGTCCAACCAGGACTTTGTGATTGTTTTGGAGTCTTTTGTAATCAGAATCGGGCCCGATTAGGCCCACGGGCCTTGAGTTTGACACATGTGACCCAGAGGTTCTTCCTGTGGAGGCAGCAGGCAGCTGAGGTGTAGCGGCCTTCAACATACACACACACACACACGCACACACACCCAGGTGTGATTCAGTCTTCTGTTGGTTCCATTAGTTACTACCCATCACCTGTAGCAGAATCACAGAAACTCAGCCGAGTTCTGTGGATCCAATCGAGGATCTCATGCAGTAAACAACAGCGTACTGGCCCTTTAAGTCATCATGTCTTCTGGTGTGCGCTTGGGCTGCAATGATTGAGTTAAAGAAGATCCTGCAGCCTGAAGTCACATGTGGTTTTGAGTTGTTCTTAATAGCTTTGTTTTTATTAAAGAAATATAATTAAAACAAGCTACTTAAATTTGTTTTGTTTAGATTTTTTTTTTCACTACAGAAAGGAACAAATTGTACCAGGTATTATTTCTGTCATCTGGCTGCAGACGATGTGCTTCATTTACTGAATAAAGAAACTGTAAACATTAATGATGCCAGTTTTAAATCTCCATGTTAACGGTAATAAAAAAGTTTGCATGTTCTTTTTTAAGTGCAATAATAAGGAACCAGTCCCAATTGTTACTGTGGACGGACAAATATTAACACCGGTACAAGAGAATAAATGCATCATGATGGATTCCAAACCTTCATTTAAGAAAAAAAAATTAAGAAATAAAATAAAATTTTAATTTATGTAACGTGCTAGCCACATTTTAGTTAATTTTGTCTTATTTTAAATGTACTTAAATATTTGCATTAGAAACTAGACAAAAACATTTAGTCCCTTCCATCAGTTTGCTGGGGGATGACAGATATTTCTTTGGATAAATCCGGCATATTTACGTGATGTATTCATGTTGACTAACATGTAATGTAACATGTATATTTTTCATATAAAAGTAAAGTGGTATTTTTTACCCTACCTGGGATTCGGGGAAAGTTATGCAAGGGAACTGAATCAACTTTCCCAGAAACATCCCATTATGATTCACAAATTCAAAAACAACTCAAACATAATAAAAAAAGATTTAAAAAAATTGTAATAAGGATTCATGGTACAAAGATTATACAAAGCAGGAAAAACATGTTCATTCAAATATTTTTTTTTTTTTTCAGGAGAAATGGAGAATTGTTTTTATTTTTTTCTTGTTTTGCAATAAGAAAATTAAACATTGTTCCAAATTAGTTACTAAAATGAGTCAGGCACTTGGATAGCAGGATACAGATTCACTCTTCTATCTCCTGAGGAAAAAATGAAGATGTTCATGAAGACGGCAGGATGATCGTGGGAGAAAATAGACTCCTAATGATGCTCCCACTCCTGCAGCAGCAGGAGGGGATCATCATGCTAGAAGAGCAGTAATTATTTTAATTAGCTCTTTCAAATCTGAATAGATTCTTGAAGCTGGGTCTTTTTTTTTTAACTACTAGAATTTCTGCACCATCTCCCCCAACAAAGTATCAGCTCAGAACGGTAGAACCAGACCCCTGAAAAAAAGAGTCAGGGATAAAACATAAAACTTATTTCATTCAAAACCAAACACCTTCGTATTGTTTGTGTGTTCAGTATGAACGTCTTATCCGAGAAATACTCGGATAAGACGGGTAATGGGTGGAACAATAAAGACATCAGCACTTCTCTTTAAAAAAATAGTATTAAAAATAATCAAGACATAAAAACGTGAATACTTTTTAAAACTACATTTATCAGCTGTCACTTGAAGCACTGTGCATCCCCAGAATTTGTGGATGTTGGGGACCACAAACAGATAAAATCAGAAAATGCTTGAGTCCTCCTCTAAAAACGTTTTCGGACTGTTTATTTTATCAGAACAAACATGAAATATGCTGTAATATTTGGTGTTTGTTCAATGAAAACCGTCTTAGCGCTAACATCTACGGTCTCCCTTACCGAGCGGCTAATCAGAGCAGAGGAAGATGAACGGCACTTCAGGATTGGCCGCGTCGCAAACACCAGCAACATAGCCAGCCGAGCTGCATTTTCTTTTGAATATTTTAGATACGATCTACTGAAAATTCTGAAAAAGAATTTTCCAGGAATAATTTGGAGTTATACTGCACAGAAAAATAAGTGAGAAGGTGAAACTGCAGATTCAGACGGGAGGCGTTTTCAGCGTCTCACATGAAGAACTTTGCTAAATTTTTTGTTAAAAAGACACTTTAGTTCCTGGAGACAAAACATAGAAAGAGCCACAGCGTTTCCATTAAATTCAAGTTTGGTGTTTGACTACACCACAGCAGCATCCTTTTGTTACTCACATATTTGTTGCTGAGAAACGTTGCATCTAACAAAATGCAACGGGCTTCAGCTACTGGCGCCATGCCAGAACAATTAGAATCCTGAGCTTAGGGTTCAGCAATGGTGGTGCTGAAAATACAGATACATATTAAACATATTAAAAGTATCCAAGATGTGATTGAGATTAATCTGTGGATGTGAGACAATAAATGTCAATTTTCCCAAGCAACCAAAGTGTTTTCACATGTTGCATCCAAATCCCCATTTGAAGAAGAAGACTGGTAACATTATTTTACAGGATTTAAGATGCTGTTAAACATTTCTGGAAGTTTTTGTTAGAACTCATAAATATATTTATGAAGTGAAGGCCATCTGACTGCAACACAAACCCAGATCATCTACGCTCCACCACTCTGCTGGCCAGCAGCCATTGTTTAGAGCTGGTATGTTTTGTTTGCTTTTCTCTTTTTTTTTCCACGAAATGTGCTGCTATAGATTTTGGTCAAACTATCTAAAGTTTTAGAATGATGTTCTACAGAGTTCCAGCTGTAGCTCTCCCTGACCACTGACCTGTAGGTGAACTTGGACGCCCATTCCCGGGAATTTCCAGATGGATCTGTCTTTCAGAAACTACTGATGCACAGCAAAAACACTAAATATTACGAAGTGTTTTTGGTTTAGTTTCCAGTGCAAATATTTTACTACAGTTGAAATCGGACAAAACCGACATATAAGTAACTTTTCAGCAGGATATGGGAGTTTATTTTAAGTATATAACTTCTTAATATTGATGAAAAAGTGCTAGTTCTACTGGCAGATTATTTCACTTATGGGGTGTCAAAGTCATTTTCGTTTTGGGCCAAATCAAGATCACGAATGCTCTTAAAGGGCCGGTTGGGCTAGAATGTATTCATAAAGCCAGTTAACAAACTGTTAAAATGTCAATAAATTCTTAAAATTATATAATATTACTGAACATCTTTTCAGACCCTCCAGGATTTTGTGATACATTTTGCTATAAAAATCAAAGTGTTTGTGATACTTATTTGGAAATACTTGCAATATTTGTGACTATTTATGATGGTAAACGTCATAAATAGTTTTTACTCTCTGTTTGGATCGCTGTTTGGATCAACATCAGTGGAGGCTGAGGCACATATGTAGCACAAATAAGAAAGTTTTTGACAAATACATAATTGGGAGCAATAAACTCCCAATTATGTACTAGTGCAAATAAGTGAGGGATTTGTTGATTTTGTGTGAATTTCCACAATAATTCTCAAGAAACTGGAGGGACTGATTGATCGAATTTGGTAGAAAACAGATAAAAACTGCATTGATTTAATTGGTAACATGACAAGCACACTTAATGTTTAGAATGAAATATAAACATTAAGGTCACTTTAAATCCCTCATTGTTCACAGTAACTCCAAAAAGCTTTGGCGGGCCGAACTTGGCCCACTGGCGTCGAGTTTGGCATTGGGAAAAAAAAGTCCAGTTATAAGTGAAATAATCACCAATAGAACGAGAACTTTTTCATCAATATTAAGGAATTAATTATTGACTTAAAAGAAATCTCCTAATTCTTGATGAAAAGTTACTTGTGAGTTAGTTTTGTCTTATTTCAAGTCTACTAAGATTACAGTAGAAATTAGACCAATATTGATGAAAAAGTGCTAGGTGAGATACTTGGTAAGATTTTGTGTTTTTGCAGTGCATGAGGAGGAATACATCTGATATCAGACAGAACTGATGTCAGACCCGATGAAGATCACATACTTATATGGCCCGATATGCTAAACCTCAGAAAAACACAGATTCCTGACTGGATTCCTGCTCTGCAGTGAAGTACATGTGGCATTTTTCTCCCTTCATGTTTTTGAATTAAAGCTCACCAGCAGAGACTGAAGAAACCTTCCAGGATCGCTCTTCATGTTTCAGGCTGTGTTTGTACCTCCGTTATTGCCCGGTTGCTGTCGTAATAAAATCTTCCCCCTCATCTCCACAAACCTTAAAATCTGACGATGGTCAAGTTTTTCTTTCCTGATTTCAATTATTTCCACTGTTTTCTGTGCAAACAACAAACTGGAAACTGCCTGCTGACCCCGTTACAAGTCAAAACATCTACATGTATTTCTATGCATCTGCTTATGAATACAGCCAGAGCCAGAGAGGAGGGTATTTTCCCCCCAGCCCCTCCGTCTCAGTATCCAAGGAAACATAGGGCGGACAAATTGAAGGTCGTAGGTCACGGGTGACGTACAGGAAACGAATGCAGAACAGAAAGATATGACGCTGGTAGACGAAGTCCAGCAGAGCGGAGCCGAGCCGTGTGAATGAGAAGGACAGCATGGAGCATGAGAGCTGAGTGGAGTCCAGTCGGCACGTCTGGAGCTCCATGACCTCAGGAGGAACTCACACCGGGTGTGTGTGCAGCTCTGAAATGATGCTGTTCACACGCACGACCCAGGACGCTTTGTTTGTTGATATGATGATGTTGATGGGGAATTAATGGTTTGTTGGAGCAGAAACTTAAAATAAAAAAAAAAAAGCCTCAGAGTCCTGAGTTATGTAATGAGTGATGTTTGGATGTAGCATGAGCCCCCTGCTTCCCCTCCCCACCCTCAGCCCAACATCCGACAGCCATTTACATGTTTCAACATCATGTTTACTCATCCACATGAGTTCCCATGGCGATGGGGCGGGGCTTAGAAATCACCCACCCTGGATCCAGCATTGGCTGACCGGTAATGAAGGAAAGTTATGAGTTCCAGGCTGCAGGCTGTTTACTGGAGAGGAGGAAGAGGAGGAAGTGGTCAGAAGGAAGAAACTTCTTAAGTTCAGAAAGTTTGGACGATATGGACTAACAATTTGTTTTTCTTTTGCGATATTTTTCAGCACTATTGTGATAACAATAAAAATTATTACAAAAAATAATATTTATTAGTGTATGGCTGTGACTGCATAATTCATACACCACAAACAAATATTGTTCTTGAAAAACATTCCCATTCGAAATTAGCTTCTTCAAGTTGCTGCTTACTTTAAAAAAACTGTGGTTAATGTCACTAAACTGCACACAGACACTGCATCTAGTCATGTTTTCAAATTTACTGACACTTATTGAGGATCTTGTGGAACAAAGGCTGGAGGAAACAGCAAAGATAACATTTCTCATCGTGCCATCAGTTTTGTTGACCTTTCTAATTACCGTCAATAGCTGAACTTTATGATGACAAGCATAAATCAAAACTCTTATCAGAAATTTTCACGAGAAATGTCAATGAATTCCCACGGCTACTTCAGAAAGTGGTTTTTATTCATCCCTCTGAATAAAAACCACTTCAACGTTTACCTTAGATCGTAGCAGATCCAACCTCAATCATCAGCTCAGCGTCTCAACTAATGTGTTTTTTTGTTATTTCTTTTAATTTATTGTTTTGATGTTTTTGACAACACTCACCTACTGGTCTTTGGTTCAATTCCTAACCTATGGCTGGACAATAAATCAATATCAATATATATCACGATAAACACGTGATCAATACCAACAGAAAATACATCTGATAGAATACTCAATATATAGAATGTACGCTGAACTCTGATCCAGAACCACGCAGGATTCGGGGAAATGTAGGCAGAGGAAAGGCTTTCGCTGCTCAGCCTCTCATTGCTAGCTAAACAAGGCAGCTAAATTACTCGCTCATTGGTTACCTAGCAACAACTTGTAAAGTAACGTGCGCAGCAGCAGTTGAAGGTTTCGCCATCATGACTCAAGACTTAAAAATAAGTAAGCAACTTAGTGAATTACCGCCACCTTGTGGTAGCAGAGTTTCAACGCCATAACAAGTAAAAACTAAACAGCTGGTCATAAACTGTTCAAATTCATAAAACCTCAAATATTCAAAACAAGTTGCTATTTACAGTCAACATACTTTAAACACATTAAGAAGAAAAGTAATGTTTTTACCATTTAACTTTAATACCAATAAAAAAGGGACCTTCTGTAGAAAGGCCCATTTCTCCATTTTTATGTTTTTTTTTGTTCGTCTTCATTAAAAATCTTTTGTTTGGATGGAAGCAGAGGTATACTCAGCGGAATGAGCTACTTCCTGCAGTCTGGTTCATGAAACATGAGACGTGCTAATATTTCATCAACCCAGTGGATGAAGAATTCTGCATTAGCTTTTCCCTGAAGCTCTGAATGTGATCACATGACCCCCCCCCCCCACCACAGAGGCATTCTGGGTCGTGCAGTGTGTGGTCCAGGGCCGGTCCCAGCTACTGCACCGGCTCTTATCTGGCTATGTACACAGCTGAAGAACATGTGGAGGTTCTATTTATTTCATAGGGAGTTCTGCTGAGGTTTTATATAGAAGTTATGAATCATGCAACACACACTTGAACAAAAATGGTAAATTCTTATTCTGGGACGTTGCCGCCACTAAAAACAGAAAATCACATCTTGCTTATCAGCCCGTTAAACAGCTGAAGGAACTAAACAAAGCAGACGAAAACAGACGATAACACGAGGCTCTACGTGTGTGAGATTAAAACACAACAGCAAAACTGAATGTCAATATCTAAAACTGTGAGAAATTATCTGAGAAATACAAATAATTTACTGCAATGACAAGAAGAAATCAATCATTTAGCTGGTATAAAATTCATTATTTCCAACATCAACTCACTCATTTCACAAAAAGATTTTCAAACCAGGTAATTAATAAAAAATACAAATTCAAATATTGAAAAAACGAACTAGAAAAAAGTTATTTCTTTGAATTGAGAAGTAGCCAGTTAACAATAGTCACCCCACTGTTACCAACTCAGCAACTTTCTTCCTATATTTAGCAGCATTTCACACAAAAAAATATCAGTATCGGCCAAAATTGAAATGGGCAGGTCAGTCTTTTGAAAAGACCAGCGACTGACCAGAAAGCTGCAATCGGTGCATCCCCAAATAATAAAAGATTTTCCAAAAAGTCTCACAGGCTCAGTTCCCTATGAAAAACATCAACATTACCCGCTTGTCAAAACCTATCAGGACTTGATGGTGTCATGAACATGATGCATAAGCAGGAGAGACAAAAAAAAAAAAAAAACAGTGAATCAAATCACTTTGTGTAGTAAAAAAGGCTATTAAAAGTGTTCTTACTCGTGATTTTAACAGGTTTCAGCATCAACAGAACATTATTTTATCTTGGAATACTTTAAAGCAGCAAGCAGTTATTCCTCCAGGCAGCATCTCGTCTCACTCCTCCCACATGATGATGAAGAACGATTTATGAGTCGGAATGCATCTGACTGTCCTCTTCACTTGTTCAGCGCTCACTCTAAACCTGCCACCCTTCATATCATTATCACTCTTTTTTCTGTTCTTCTGCATGATCTCATATGTCGTTCTGCAGCAAGGCTTATGGCTGAGAAAAAAATGCTAATGATGGCGGGAAATATGAGGAGGGGGAAAGGTGATGTTAGGGAGTTTTTTCCAAAAACCTGGTAAAATGTTTACAGCTTTTGAGTTTTGTTTGCAGTAACTATTTGACACACATCTCTACGTCCGCAGACATAAAAACACAAGGTGGGCCTTGTATTTTTAACTAAAAACACACCTGCTAACAGCCATTCACTCTGGTAATCATTGTCTGAACACACTAAGAGGGTTTAAATAGATTGCCCTTTCGGCTGCGTCCTTTGAGTCTCGGAATATTCTCAAGGTCAAAAACTGAACATGAATATGTCAGTGGTGTTACGGTGTCTCTTCTAAATATGTGACTGCATGGACGAACTTCTGGAGCGTCACCATCTATAACTCTATCTGCACATTCATAGGAGAAATTCATCTCCAATAACCTGAAACCAATGATGCAACATTATGCAATAAATCAAAAGCAACTTTAAATATCCTCAGGGTTGCGATGCATCAGCCTCTCACAGGAAACAGACTGCGACGTCCAACAGACCGGAGTGGACTCTGTCTGAGAAAGATAATGTTCAGGATCCAGAATGAACAGACTGTCTGTTCTAAAGACTGGAGACAACGGGGGAAAAAATTATTGTTTTCTTCAAATTACTTTTTTTTTTGACTGTGTATAAAAAAGGACACTTGTGCCTCTGCCTGATCAAATCAGCAAATCAGGGAGCTGCAGAACCAAACCACTGGTAACCGTGATTTATTTTTGTGATGCTCAAAGCTGGTAAAAATCAACTAACATTTATTGTATCATTTATCATTCATTGTAATAAATTTCTTATCATAGGAATTTTTGGATTTACTGCTGTCAAAATAAATTTCAATTAATAATAATTTTTGTAAAAAATCTGTATTGTCAGGATTGTTATTTTTACCATTTTCTCCACCGTTTGTTGAACGAGAATATCAATCAATACCAATACATTTAAAAACATGAGTTACTGTGTACAGTTTAGGGAAACTAATCACAGTTCTTGTCCTAAAGAACAGTGTTACTAATGGGAATGTTTTCCAAGACCAGTATTTATGTTTGTTATTGATGTGCCACAAAGTCACAGCCATACCGTTACCTTAAAAAAAGGAGTAATAAACATTTTATCTATATCATAATAATACAGAATATCGTAATAAAATTTTAAGTCCATATTGCCCTATTCTGACAACTTACACATGTATAAGAGTGTCAGGAAAAATCTGATCTGTCAACTGAGAGAGATTCAAGCTAAAGTGAAGTGAAGACAAATGTCCATGCCAGAAGGCTGTCCAATCTGAATAAGAGATTTTCCAAAGGAAGAATAGACTGGAGTTCCTCAGGGTACTTGTCAGAGACTTGTTGAGAGGTACAACAAACAACTGCAGGCTGTTGTCCATCCAAAGGAAACGAGAGCAAACAGAAGAGCAGCTGCTGAACGGATGTAAAGTGAGTTTACCCCTAAAGAACACAGCCACAAAGAGGTTTATTACTCAAGTAATCCAATTAGCGACCACCGACTACCCGCCTTGCTCAGGGGCCCTTCACGCAGGATCAAGACCACGTAAGTTCTCCGTTTGCAAATAGGTGAAGCTGTTGCCTTATAGACAATCGTCCAGCATCCAGCAGAGTCTGACACCAGCCTCCCACCAACCCCTAGAAAAATTAGGCCTGCATAAAAAATACATGGATGGAAGATTTTCTGCTTCGTCGATGCAGTACCTTTTAACGCATTTCCATAACGATACTTACAGTTTTGCTCGTCTTCCTAGAGAGGTGCAGTGATGCTGCTAGATAATGGAAGATCATGCTAAGACTAAACACTTGTGACAGGTTTGTACTCCAGCAAGTAACCTAATGCACTGTCCTCACAACAGTAAACTATCGGAACCTTGGCAACCATCACCGACTGCATTGTGCAAACATGAGGGAAAGAAGACTTTACCAGGATCCTGGAAGGACTATCCATGTTTCCTTAACATTATAGAGCTGCCTTGATTCTGCATCGAGGGTCTTTTAAAAGACTTTACATGCAAATGAATGATAATGACTATTTATTACCATAGTTGGCAAATTATTCAGAAATAAGCATAATAGGGACAAAGTGTGACTGTTCCTCCAAATCAAAGACAACATTATGAATGTGTGGAAAACTTTGTCGATGCTCTGCTAATGTCAAAAAAACACAATTTACCAATTGCTGCGTTTCCACTGAGAAGAAACAAAATTGAAATCACTCATGAGTAAATCTGTCCACAGGATCAGTTGCAATAAGTTGTTAAAAGACTTTTCAACCCAGCAAATATAGAAGTATTAAGGAATCAGCATTTGTCCCCTCCCTCAACTGAAGCTGTTTTTAACATTTATTTCTATACAGTTCTACTTCCATTACCTCAGCTGACTGGTAAGCCAACTTTTACTCAGAGGTGTTTTTTAGCAGTTTTAAAGTTTCAAACCTGAAACCGAAAAAGTAGTATGTGCTTCAGATTTATGTCTCCACAATATGAGTAATAAATGTTCACACACACACACACACACAGAGCTTGGGAAAGCAGAATGAGAAGGAGGAGGCGATTTGGGATTAGGGTGAGTTTTGTCCTGCATAAGGGTTGCCATAGCAGCAAGTGAGTGTGTGTGGTGCCAGGAATCTCCGCTGGTCCTGCAGTCACAGAAAATTCCGTCTTTGCAAGAGAGATGAAATACATCCTACACACACACGCACACCCCAACACACGCACACAGACAAACACACACACCTGAAATCAGCTTGTTCTAACAGACTACGACAACAGTTTATATGCGTGTCCTGCCAACTCTCAACAAGACTTAACTTTCTGGTAAGTCGGGGCACACCCACTGTCTTTGTAACGCAACATGCCAGCTGGAGTGAAAGCACAGTGTTGATAATGCTGAAAAAACGATGATGAGAGTAGGAGTGGCCTTATGATCGAACTGTGAGAATGGACTCAGCTAACACTCCTTCCCTTGAAGCGAGGCAGTGGGAGTGAGAGGGTCTGTAATCAGCTCAGCTCTCGCTGAAAAAATACATGCTTGTGACCACGCATAATGACGGCATCATTAGAGTCGCTCCTGCTCTGCTGGACCGAGAAAACAGTCAATAAAAATGACCTTTTACTGACAGACATTCTTCATTTAGGCCGATGTATCAGACTTTATGGGGGCCCTTTGTGAAAATAATGGCATTGCTACCATGGATGTTGTGTTGCACTTTTTTTCAACTGGTGTTTTTGACTAAAAAAAAATCAAGTTTTTTGCTACTGGAGAGGATTAATTTCAAAAAAAGCTTCATTAGTTAAACCTCAGAGCAATAAGCAGTTGCCACTAAAAGTAAAGGGCTAGTTGAGACCAAAACACCAAAGTGAAGACTTTTGTCATCTTGTTTTTGGTAGAAAGAAAAAAAATAGAAAATCAATAAATGTGGCCACCATGTGACCATTTTGCAAATGGAAATTTTTGAGCTCGATTTAATTTATCACACAATTAATTTATTTATCGGTTATTGGCCTACTTGAGATGTGTTTTTGTGCAGAAGGACATTTTTTAAAAGTAATGATAAAAATAAAAAAAAAAGAAAACATTTTCATTGACTACCATAAAAGAATTATTATGGCCATTGTCCTTTATAAATTGAATCAGTTAAAACCTAATTTGGTTATGATCCATCCACTGTTTTCCTCCTTTTCAACATCAGGTTGCAACGCAGACAGGTCCAGGTGGGAGGCTCCATATGGAGGCAGATAGTATCCACTGCATTCTGTCCTTTCCTCCAAAGGAGGGCATCAGATATACAATCCACCTTGACTGACTTGTTTCAGCTTAACTATAAGCTGAAAACCTCGCCTCATGACAGGGGAAGACCTTGGCTACCCTATGGAGGAAGCTAATTTTAGCCAGCGGTGCTGTGGGTCTTGTTCTCGTGGACGGGTTCTGTACCTCATCACCAGAGGTGAGGGCTGGAGCCTCGATGGGACGGTAAACGAAGAGCGTCACCTTTTGGCTCGACTCCTTCTCGGTCGAGCATTGATCCTGACAAGATCAATGCCGTCATTACTGCAAGCAAAGCCCTGATCCGTCCACCTGCCATCACTCACTGACGGGACAACAGGATACTTGTCTGCTTGAGCCAGAGACCAGAAGCAGTCCACCTTAATATTCCCATCGGAAACCATGACAAGTCCGATTGTATTTACTGCACTAAGCTTTTCATTGTCCAACAGAAGCAGGATTCCTGACAAACACAGCAGCCAGAGGGAATCAGGCGTTTTTTCAGGCCAGAGAGGAAACTGTGGATCTCTCAACACTTTTCAGAAGACAGGATCTTGTTGCACAACATATAGGAGTCCATGTGATGAGGAAATCACAGAACAAATGAGGCATCTGTGACTGTGGTTGGCTTACAGCTAATGCAAAGTAAGCTAACTTTTTCCTGTTGTGGTATGAGTGCATTATTGTCTGTTTAATTTGTTACTTGCATGTCCTTTTAGTAGTAAAGAGTTGTTAGTTTACATTTAATATAACCATAGAAATGTAACGACAGCAAAAGAAACTGAAACTATTTCCTCCGAGCATTTCAGAGAAACAATCCTGAATTCAATTCACTTCAGTTTATTAATACAGTATCGATCCACAACAAACATCTAAACCAACTTTAAAATAAGAATTCAACTCAATCGATCATACAGACAGATTCCAAGTTAACTAGAATCAACCAGAACGGATGTAGTTATCAGTCCAGATCAGTTTAATATTCAAATCAGAAAAAAAAATTAATCTTAGGAACCTAGCATAACTGCACCAAGTTACGTAGCAACAGTGAAAAGTCACTTGAATTGTGTCGGTGACTTTGCAGCAATCCCTCATGCAAGCAGCGACAGTGGAGAGGAAAAACTCTCCTTTAACAGGAAGAAACGTCCAACAGTAGATATTGCGATGAACTGAGCATGTCAGATTATGAATATGACTATCACAGCTGACACTATGAACAGCTACATTGCTTGGAAAATTGAATTTTTTAAATATTACTGAGGGAACTATTATGGTTTTATTGCTGAGACTGTAGAAAGTTGAAGTGTATAGAATCAGATAGATAAGCTCATGGGCTCTCATCAGGACTCACAGGAAGCCGTTTGAAAGTCAAATCACAAAGATGACATGAATGATTCCTGCTCTGTTCACAACTTAAACACAGTGAGCTGATTTACCTACCAACCAACATAAACCAGTTCTTTCAACACATTTATCTTTTGTTGCTACAAACTTAATTCTTCCTGGGTAACTCCTGGCATGTTGATAGATGGCATCGTGCACCACTTTCATTTCTGCATCACACCGAATTTGCATTCCGCTCCCTGGAGTCTTGAGTTTAAAGGGGCTAAATCCAGTGAGCATTTTAGAAAGACTAACCCAAATCCAGTTCTGGTTGCTAAGAAAGACAAAAAAAAAAAACTTCTAGGCCAAGAAAACGGAAAAGGATCTACCTTACATCATCTATAATTATTTACAGATCCCTTTTCAAAAAAAACTCACTTCTTGGTTTGTATCATTCAGATGTTGTGTTTAGTTTATTTCTGAGCAGGTAAAAAATAAATGATATAAAAAAAAATAAAAGTGAATTTTTGTATCATCATGACGAAGGCAGGAGGTTCAGACACCACAGCTCTAGTTTCCAGAAACTCATCAGGTTATTTTGCAGCAGCTGCGTTTCCACTGACTGTATAATATAATTGTGCAATTTGACATTTCAAAAATAAATTCACCGAATGAAAACGCGGCAATTTTGAAAAAAAAAACTCTTTTTGGCGCTAGGATGAGGTGGAGATTTTTTGGCCATATCCAAGTTGTTTTATTTTGCATCACATGATCAACAATCAGCCATTGCCATCGACGGAAACATTAAAGGAGATGACAGGAAGTATTTAGAAGATTTTTTAATTATTTATCACGTGAACAAACTTATTCACGCGTTACTTTAATTGCAGTTCTTATTTAATGGAAACGCAGCAATTGCAAAACTGTGTCTTTTCAACATTAGTGGAATATTGACAAAGTTTTGCACACATCTGTAACAGAAACGCAGCTACTGGTAGTTAAACTGATTGGTAGACCTGACCATTGTTCAGTCTCCTGCACTAAGCAGCTGCTTCTTGCTTCCTGCAGCCTGAGACGTCAGTAGAGGCGTCACACTTTTGGTTTTGGCGTCTTTACAGAGCGGGGTTGAATCCAACCAGACGCGGTCGGCCTGCACTGCCCTGCTGCCTGTGTTGTGTTGGTAGTGTGTTCTTCCTAAGTGTCTGTGATACCCTCCAGGCTGAAACCCAGCACAGCAAAGCGAGCTGACATGCAGTCTCTGGAGATTTCCCCGATGACTACACCCGGAGCTAACGCCACGCACCGCCGAGCCGACACACACTGCAAACTGCCTCCGCCTAGATGAATGTGGGTTTTTTTCTCCCCTAACTCCATACATTATTTTTAGAATTTTACTTTTCATGTTCAGCATCTGGCAATTTGCTTTCAACAAACAACCAGACCGCATTTTGTTTCATCTGTCTGCATCTCCTCGCGCCCTGGAGATGGTTCTTCTCTCTTCCTGGAATTTCATCTGCTTCCTGTTTTTTTTGTCTCTCCAACAGAAAAGTTTGGAAGAGGACAGACAGCCGGCGTCAGGCGGGACGGCTGACAGATGTGTTTGAGCGCGTGGATTCAAGCAGGGTTGGTTAGAAAGGCTTTGCAGAATTGAACAGCTCTCCGTTGTCCTTGCCAACAGTCAACCGAACTTTCAGCTAGTTTGTATTTAAATCAGTTATTCAAACGTAAAAGCGTCTGTGTGTGCTGCAGACCTTGGCTGCGCTGAGTAAAGGTCACTTTAAATCCCACATTGTTCACAGTAACTCCAATAACAGACATGAGTGCTCACACATGAACTGCAGTGACTCACTCTGCTCTCATCAGCATCCTCCAAGACATGCAAGCCTTACAGAGCTGAAAACATTAAAACATCGTTTCAACGCACTGCATCACAAAAAACTACGTTTTATCACTTGGCTTTTTTTGTGGTTTTGATCAAAAAATAAAAAGAGCCTTTATATTTTAATGCTTTTTATAACACAAACTGATTGATAATCACTAATAGGTATAGTTACTAATTAAATATTCATCAGCTCCAGACACTGGTCAGGATCTGACAAGGATTTGGTTCAGAACACAAAAAAAGACTTTAAGATTTCCACTGTTTACAGATGAAACAAAATTTTATCTGTAAACAAAACTGAGCTAAAAGGTGGATTGGTTGTAAAAATTAAGACAAAATAAAAATGATCAGGCATAAAAGGCCAAATTCATTTTAGGCTTTTAAAGGTTCATTTTTGCAGAAGATAATTAGGGCCACTGAAAAAACAAAAAATAAAATAAAAAAGAAATCTTACCTTTGATCTAAGAAGATTAAAGTCAGAATTCTTTTATTTTTCAGTGGCTCTAATCGCCTTCCGTACATTTTAATAATGAAAAACAAAAAAGAAAACGTAATGGTGTTGAAGAAAAAGACATGGATGAGCAAGTTTAAAATGCTGTGGATTTTATTTCACTCACAGAGACTCAACAATATCATGAAACGCATGATTACAAGAGGAAAACCCTTATACCAGAGTAGAAACGAGTCCTGCCGAGTAGATGCTAGTGGCAAAGAGTCGAGAGGAAATCATTGAAGAAGAAGGTCAATGTTTCAATAGCTGCTGTGGCAAACTGAACCAAACCGAATCGTTTTGGAGAAGCCAATAATCCCAGACTTACTTCCTACATGCCTGTACCACACATGCAGAGCGCCAACCTATAAAATATAACAGACAGACCGTTTATCACCCATAAAGGCTGCTAATATGCGATTTCACAAATGAGCTCTTTTAGTACCTCATTTGCATTTTCACACCAACTTCTTAAAAAGATCAGACACCAAATGTTACAAACAAAGGCCCAAAATACTCCATTATCACTTATTATTTAGTGTAAAACATCGAGGAAGGTGTAGTTTTCATCACTTCTCCATTTTCAGCAAAGGACAGAGACAAAATCTTCCCGACAAAACGTTGACGATGACAACACAAGCGTGATTACATCGCCTCTGTGTCTGCTGATCACACAAACTCATGACCGGCAGCCGTACCGAGGTCTGTTCCAGGGGAAACGCGGCACCAGGCGCAGAGTGTCACTGCTGGACAGAGGGCCCTCAGAAACAAAGACGCCATCACAGGAGACGCATTGTCATCCCACTTGACCCGCTTTCCCAGGAGCAAACAAGCCGCCGTCCCCCACTCCATACGCGCCCAGCGCGGTGCAGATGGAGAGGGGGGACAAAGAGAGGACAATGCAGGAGGGAGAAAACTAAAAGTAAGGTTGGATGAACCTGTGGTTGGAAAGTCGGAGTCGAGATGGGGAAGAAGACACGGGGAAAGCAGGACGAGGAATCCACACGCTACGCTGTCTGAGGATGACAAAAATAAACTCATTTCAGACATAAACAAGCTTCTGCCTGTGGCCTTCATATGAAAGTCCAGGACTTTTCCATGACTTCCAGAACCGGATCAGTGGCACGTTGCACACTTTGTATTTTTTAACCTCAGTTTCCCGGCTCATAATTACTTTTAAAGGAATCTTGTAGCTGATAACTGATTTGTTTGTTTTTCAGCCACTTTATTCAAACATCTAATCAGCTCTTCTGACACAGTCAGGACATTGTGGATACTCAGCTGCCTTCATTCAAACATCAGTATCTGGAAGAAAAAAAAAAAAAAACATGAAATGCTGAAAATAAATGGAACAATCCTAAAACAAATATATTGTTAATCAAAACATTGTTGTTTCTTAGGATTGTGATGATAATGCAGTCCTGACATCCTTCCTCTGTGTTCAGCCCAATGACATGAGGAACTCTGGTTCTGACTTCAGGCACTAGTTAAGGCTTAGAAAAGCTTCGTCAGCTGCTCTGACATGTAAACAACTCTCCCACCGCACTTCTTCTTCATCATAGCTAATATCAGATCCAGCAAAAAGCGCAGCCCAGCTATATATGAGTCAAATTCTTAAACTAAGAAATTCTAGCTGGTTGCCACTAATGACATTCAGTTGAAGTTGTGGACGACAACATGGGTTAGCTAATGTTTTATGGTTTTGTGCAGTTTTATCATGTTATACTGTTATTCCCTAATCAAAAACATCCATCTCTCATAACTGCCCCACTCTGCTCCTTCAGACTAGCCAGCAGCAATTGGCAAACACCTTGTGGAACCAAACATCTAATGAGTTCTTTACAGGAGCTACTTTTCAGTCCAACCCTGGTAAAAACTTTGTTAAAGGTTTAACAGTGGAGCCATGTCGTGATGACTTCCAGAAGGCGGAGCTTCAGAGAGAACAGGAGTTTTTTAAAGAGACAGAGGCCCAATTTCATGGCGTTAAATTATGAAGTCAAATTTCTTTTAAGTCATATTGATATATCCATAATTTTTTAACAAATGAAGGTAACATAATTATTTTATTGTGCTGTAAAAAGGCACAATGTCCCTGGAAAAATACAGAAAACTGCCCCTTTAGTCCACCTGAAATTGTGCATAATTTTATATTTCTACATCACATCCTTTTAAAATATTAAATTAGTTGTCCTGATCAGTTACTCAGTACATTTCACAAAATACCTTTTAAAATTCATTTCAGTGTGTTTGTTTAGCACCATTTCACAACAAATACCATCTCAAGGCGCTTTACAAAAAAAGGCATTTCAATTCAATCCCACATACGTTCCAACTGATTCTAGTTAACAAAGTGCATTAAGCTCAGGTCATTATTCAAATTCATTTAAAACGTTTCTGTCTAACAAAACCCAGCAGAGCATGAAGCCAGTGACTTTGAGGCATTCACTCCCCCGACTGAGGTTTTGCTCTTAAAACATTTGTAAGACGGCTATGTTTTAATTTACTAAAATATGTTGAAGTAGTACGCAATGAAGTATATGGTTGTGACATGACAAACTAAAATATGTTTTAGAGTAAGTTATGCTTACTAAAAGCCTCTGAAACAGACTTTAACAACATATAAGATCTTAAGATTAAAGTATGGACTAGAACTTCAACTCTGTGTTGTCAGGCTTAATATCTACTTGTGTCCAAATCAGGAAACCAAAAGACAAGTGTGAACACGCCTTTAGGTAGTGACAAAGTTAAAAAGGAAGTTAGCTGGTGCATAGCATCACGTTCACAGGAGAATAGGAGAGGGTGGACTAGTTTTAAGACACTATATGCCTTTGTGTGTGTGTGTCTATATATATATATATATATATATATA
>CAEGAE010088105.1:0-23961 GCA_903067095.1 Girardinus metallicus | reverse complement strand
TATATATATATATATATATATATATATATATATATATATATATATATACACACGTTTCCATTTTTAAAATTTTTTTTATTTATTATTTGTAGGTGCGGCTTATAGTAAGATGCGCTTTATAGTCCAGAAAGTAAGGTCTTTTTGTTATTTGACAACTTCTCGCTACAGAGCAAACATTCAGGTAAACCTTCCGCATTGGCAATGAATGCAAATGATTCGGTCCAAGAATTGTAGAATCTTTCCTTAGCTATTTTCCTCTTTTCCCTTTTGCTATACATGGCCCACCACACACCCGTCGGTTTGTTTACAACAGCCACCTGCCTCGCGCCCCGCCCAGCTGAAAGAAACGTGTCACAGGCTATGACGCAAATCTTCGTTGACAGAAATGTTGAAATTTAATATTTATTCTACACATTTTTGTAGCACTGGAAAACTTTAAGAATGATTGTGTCACGTTTGTCCTCCTACAGAAACCATATTAAAACAAAAAATATATATTTCCCACCCCCATCTTTTTCTATTTTCAAACATTTTTGAAAAAGCTCCAGGGAGCCACTAGGGCAGCGCTAAAGAGCCGCATGTGGCTCTAGAGCCGACTCCATCAAATCAGTCCGTCACCTACGTTGCCTGTAGTGATTTTTAATGTCCAGCAGGTGTCAGTATTCAGTGACACAGTATCGACACAGTATCAATACAGTTTCGCTATGGGTCGAAACGCTTCATGACGCCTCATTTACCCTTCACTACAAAATATTTAATCAAGCCAAAAATTTAACTGTACACTTTCAAACTTTTAAAAATAATTCTCATGCTTTAGAAGATTTCTTTTTCTCAAAACCAGTTCTTACAAGGACAAACTAAAAAAGCAAAAAAAGACTGAAAAAGGATGCATTAATCTATTTATAGAACGAAGCTAAGGTTGGTGGAAAGTGGCCTCCAGAAGCACAGCAAGTAAGCCTCCTTCAGGATATCTCTTATTGCTACACTTAACTCTTAAGAGAAATAGAGACCACTGCAAACTCTTGCTCTTGCTCTGGTGTACTATGTGCAGGAAGCTTAAGTAAAATAAACAGTTTTGCATAACTATATTAACAAGGATTACCATACTTACAACTAATATATTGTCATCTGAAACTATTATTTGCAGAATACTGGCACCTTTTTTAAACTTCAACTGTTTAGTTTGAACATAATTCACTGTTATATCTTGTGGTTTTTCTGAAAATGATCAACAAAGAAATGAGCATATTTAGATCTGTTATTTCCTGCAAATGGCAATTTTTTTTTTTCCTTATTACACTTTATCAAATGAAGTAAAAGCTGTTTTTATGTAGATGGAAATTGTCACTTCCCTTAAAATCAAGCCTTAGTTTTATGAGTTGCAGCCAACATTCTTCCATAAGTGAGATAAAAATGACTCATGTTAGAACTGTTGTGTTTTTTATGCCTTTTTTTTTTCATTTTGGTTAGCCATAATATTTGTACTATATTTTCTGTGATAATTAAAGACTGGTTTCATGTTTACAGAAATCTTGTTTCCAATCTCTAATATTGTTTAAATGCATCTGAAATTGCAGTTTTGCAGTGTCTTGAGAAAAAGGTGTTTTTCAGGTTTTGCTGAATGTCTTCATATCCTGCGCAGCCCCAGCTTCCTCTTTCAAATCTCACACTGAGTAGTCAAAAACACTTTGGCCCAGCTGATATTATTCATGCAGATGAGGTGTGACAGTGGCCCCAAGAATAATAATACTAAAAGGCCCTGACAGTGTTCATCCACGTTTCCTGCAAGTCTGCGCTGACCACCAGAGGATATTCAATTTCGTCTTGTGTCATCAATTTTTTCTTGATTTTGAATCAGAAATTCTGTCTTGTCCCAATTTCTAGGAAACCTAAATTAACACAGCAGTCCAGAGTACATGTCACGTTTTCAGGACATATTTAAAAGTATGTAAAAAAAAAAAAAAGGGTATTTGACATACAAGTCAAAAATAAATAAAAAAAAGCCCCAGCTATGGTTTACAAGACAAAGATAATAACTAGAGTAACAAAGTTCTTAAATTATTCCTCTACTATAGTCCACTTTTTTAGGTTGAGCTGGCAGAGGATGACATCAACATCAAATCAAGCTTACTGTATTCTATGCACCACAAAGTCAGACAACCACAGCCTAAAGTTTTTTTTTGTCTTACCACCCTCAGAATAAGACAAAATCAGGACAATGAATGTTTAAACACAGAGATGGCACAGATAGAAAGTGTCTCACATACTGTGAAGGAAACCATAATATTGCATAGGGAAGTATGTATTGAGTCATGATTAAATTATTGTGACACCAGTGCCGAGTGTGGAGAACTTTCTGTGTACCTTTTTAATAGCCACACTCTGTCCCTCCTAGTAGCATAAACAATATTATAATAGTTTAATAATGGTATTGGAAAAAAAAAAAGGGTAAGCGAACAAAATTTGCCCTGCCTTCAACATATTCTTCTATTTCCAAAAGGCAAATCCTATGAGGTCAAAAGCAACATATTTTTCTTGAATAAGCTTAAATTGTTTGATATCAACAAGAACCTCCTTTCTACGTGTTTATCCGTTAATCATGTGTCCTGTTTCCTGCTGTACTCTGCTGCTGGTTGTGGTTTTATCACACTGCTGCTGATAAAAATAGAAGACCACCAGGGAGTTTGGCTCAGTGGGATTTCTGTATAAAATCACAGAGTTAAAGCAGTTGGCGGAAACATCTGTTAATTGGTGAATTATGCTAGATAGGTTGGCATAGTCACTTGGATGAACACACAAGTCACTCGGTGTTTTGCTTCCTATGTTATGTGGGAAGCAAGAGTTATGAGTTAGAAGTATCTGAGCAACAATTGTGGTTTTCTCATTCATGTGTGGTATTTGGTGCTCTGACTGCCCGGTAAAGCACTGTAGTGGTCTGTGTGTTTACCTGTAGGTTGTTTGCTTAACATTTTAATAAAAGTAACCGTTTGCAACATGTGTATCTGCGTGAGTCTCCACATTGCATGATTCATTCAGGTCCAGCTGCATGTCACTGGTATGCTTCATCTGACAACGCTTTAAACATGAAGAATAAAGTGTCTGATTCACTGTTAAGTGAGACAGAATATAAAAGGTTTTTGAAATTTCTAAAAGGCCAACGTGATCTGGTACCGGGATGACAAATAGGGGTTTTTATGCACTTCAAGATTTTGTTGAGTTTCGCAGCAACACGTGCACCATCGCTATTGATCAGTTGAACAATGTGAACCTAGAGGCGACTGATGAGTTAAAGGAAAAAATACAGTCATTTTTAGCAAAGCTGAACATGTCTGATCAATCTCCCAATGACTAGTTGAAGAAGATTCTAAACCCATGCTTGACTCATAAAGGCCTTGCTTTGATGTAATAATGTGCAGACTTTATCAGGCCTAATGTGTATTTATTTATTTCTATCCATTTCAATCTTGTTTAGTTGTGTGGATAACATTAACATCTAAATGGAGTCTTTATAGACTCATAAATAATACATACAAAATACAATTCATATGAATGCATTGAAATGTTAGTCTTAATCATAGTATTTTAAGTGATCACTGTAATGGAAACAAATTCCTTTTACTTTGGAGTTGCAGCGATGGCTGAATTGAATCCTATTTGGTTTTATATAGTATTTGATGCCATGATGTTTGACATTCAACTCAATATCCAGGCCTTTGTGTTTATAAATATCTAAATAAGTGCTTCATTTACTTTATTTTTAATTCCCATAATTTATCTTTCTGAGAATGACATCTTAAAAGTTTTATTACCCAGACTGATTGCTCCCCAGATTGTAGAGCATAAATAAATCATGAAATTCTGTAGTTTATGTAGCCTGAGGTTTTCCTGTGCAAAATGAAAAAAACAAAAAAACAAAAAGAAAACACTTTGCTGCATTGTAATTATGTCTTATTCATTGAATGCCTCAAACATTGCCCAAGGAGCATCAGTCCAGCTGTTCAGTGCATACATTTTTAGGAAAGTATTCACTATTTTATTAATACAATTTTAGGAGGCTACCTAAACCTCCTAAAATTGTAGTGAAGTCTGCTTTTTAAGATGTTGTTTTGTCTGCAGATATAGTTTGAATTTCTTCAGCATCAATAAACATGATTTACCTCACATACATTACCTTCAAGGGTAAAACTTCCTTGTTGATGGAGAAGAAGGAGGCCATGGCTTTGGTCCAGGAGGCGAGGCCAGCAACATTACCACACACTCTCTTGGCTGTTTCAATGTTGTAGTCAGGCATATCAAAATAGGGCTGCAGCAGCTCCACTGTTTCTTCATTAATGGTGTCTTTGGGGAATTGCTTCAAAAGAAACAAAGATGTAAAAAAAAAAAAAAATGGAGATGGGGTATTGTGATGTAGGATGGTTTTGTTTGGGACAGAAAAAGACTCTGGACCTTTTGTCTGTTTACAGCAAGAAAAGTAAAAGACAGAATCGAAAACAGGATACATGATTGATTAAACCCACAACTTTATCTCTAAAGTCAATGGTTTTGTCATTCATCTGAGCAAATTTTATGTTTTTTTTACATCTACACAATGTAATTTTAAAAGTGCACCTGCAGGCTGCCTAGGAAGTTTCCAGCTGTCATGAGTTTTAGAGACTCCTGCCAGGAGGGAGTGATGCAGTTTTTCTCTGGATCGATCTTCACGCTATTGATCCTCCTCTGGAAGAGTAGCAGCACACAATCCATGATGCGCATGATGAGGTGGGGAGGCCGTCCAAGTGTTCGTACAGTGGCGATATCTGATGGCTTGATTGTCTATGTTTGAAAAGATAAAGGAAACATTCAGGATATGTTTTTATATAAACAGGGCAGAAAAAGATCAAAAACATTTCCATTTCTATTTTCTAAGCAGTCAATTTTTCAGTGCAAAAGAGTATGCTGCACTTTTTTTTATTTGCTAGGAGGCTAGCAAATAAGTAGTTATTGGTAGAACGAATGGTTGGTTATGTCACAAAGAGATTACAGAAAATATCTAATATGAAAAAAGAGAACATTGTGATTTGTTTTAATGATGTCATTCAATGGTGGCAAAATGAATTAATAAAGATAAGACATTACTACAACAGACTAAAAGAGACAACCCTTTGCAAACGGTTGTCTCTTAGTGAATTCAATGTCATTGTAAATCCTTGTTTTCTTATGCAACAATTAGAAAATTATTGATGCTAAATAAACCAGTACAGAAAAATGATCATGTATACATCATGCACAAATTAGCACAGAAATCTACTAGCCTTTAATCCATTTTATTCACCTGTTATACAGCTATAAATTGCATAAACAAACATGAAAGAATTCATGACTCATATGCTCTTCAACGCATGTCTTTGGGATATTTTTCATTCCCTAATCTAAACCTGCTTGATTACTTGTAGAGAAAAAAAAAATCCTTAAAAGGCATCATAACACAAACTGGTCACTATAAAAAACAAAACAAATAAGAAACACAAATTTAATGCAGTTCAACTGAAACTTATCCTCACTTGCAGTTCTTACAACACTGTAAAGGCACTTAAATTAATGGTGCTACCCTATTTCATCTGGTAATGTATCTGCATTTAAATGAGCTTTAAGCTACATAGTTCATGCTGTTATACAATGTAGTCAATTTAGGGCTCACTACGCTTGATGTTTCGCCAGGGCAATGGCTTTCTCTGAACTTGACAGGAATGAGTTGGAATTCATGAGTTGGATCTGAATGCAGATAATGATCCAAAAACAGATTAAATAAGTCAAAAAAACAATATGAAAACACAATGACAAATGAAGGATCATCACAGCCAAAAGACAGACTCAACCTATTTAAAAACCATTAATGATGGGGTTTTAAGAGGAATCAGGGTAAACGCCAGGAGAGCTACTAAAAACAACATGTGATATATCTTTCTACAACATCTCTCATCGACATCATAAGGTCTGAATAGATCAAACATTTTATTCTTGGGATATTTACAGTTTTTCCTGACCATTACAATAAATAACCTATGTTTTTAGAGTGTGATGTATTGTGGCTTATGCATATTTCGTCAATTTTAAAACCTGATGCAACACAGAATCTTTTTCTTTTCTCCCATTAAATAAATCACTATAGTGCAGCTTCTTTTTTTATACATTTCATAAATTGCAGTGGAGGTAATTACTTGTTTGGATGTTTTTGCCAAATTCTTTACTCAAAACTTTCAAAGCATAACCCTCATTTTAGAACACAACTTAAGCTCTCTTTATCTTATTCTCTTGACAATTTCGTCAGCATCTTCAAGTAAAAGCAACATATGATTTCCCAAAACAGACTTTCAGGCACTCAGAAGTGCTACTCAAAAAAAGCTATCATTAAAAAAAAAAAAATTGTTTTTCTACATTACATTTTTGAGCTCCCTATAATATACAACTGATATGTTGGCGAAACACTGAGCTCTAGCCACTGCCATTTAGAAAGTGCAGAGGCTTAATCTCAGGTCTAAGCAGAAATAGAATGAAATCAAATACTCCAGAAATAAACAAGCTACACTGGAGGACCCATTTGTCTACAAAAATCTGTTGTTCCAACAGAATATATAGCACATGGCAATAGTTATCTTGAAAGGAAATGGTTTGCAGTGTTTTTGTCATTTTCATTTCCTTGGAAGGGCACATGTCTTGCTATTTATTTACTTTTATACACAGACTTGCATTGTGATTTGCAGGACCATGGCATCGATGATTAATACCCAAGAGTCTCATCTGTTCTAGTTTGATGCAACATGTCACACTTAGTTCAGGCATTGATGATTGCCAGATGCTTTATTATTAAGAACAATGTGGGGAAAAAGATAACACTGTAATAATGTGTGAGTACCATCACCTTCTATGATTGCCAGGTGATTATCTATTGTGCAGCCCTTTGGTTCCAAAACAAATAATCATTATCTTCAACTGTTTTGTGGTGCATGGTAGCACAGTCTACAGACTGAAACTAATCTGTGTTAGCATTTAGAACAATTTGAGTCTGTGGACTTTATTCACATACACAAAAACAAAATTAAATCAGTCCTCCCAAGAAAAAAAAAAAAAAACAATAGCTGAGGTAAAATCTAGTAATTGCATATTGAATATTAACGGTTATGAGCGCCGTACCTGTAGTGCAGCCTCTGCCTCCTCCAGAGCTGGCCGTGCAGCTTCCAGCTTCTCCTCAGCAATGGCCTTGTCAGCTGAAATGCTGTCCACAATGGCTTGAGCCTTGTCCTTCACTTTCTGTACTTCAACCTTTACCCGCTCTGCCGCCTGGGCTTTTACTGTCACCTCTTTGAGAACCTGGAAGAAAAATTAGCCATGTCCACGAGTATTGCAGTGTTCACTTTTGACCCCACAGCAGGGTGAAAATGAAATCTCGCACCATAACTGACTAACACACAAATTTAAAATAATATGTGGAACATGGTTGAAGTTACAAGCTAAGACACAAATCAACCTATCCTGATTAAACATGGATTGTTGCACAATTTTCAGCAGAGTCACGTCACACAAAAACTTTAATCTTAGAGCATACTCTTAAATGTCTGCATTTCCTGTCAGAGGTTTACATCTGTTGTACCTGGTGCCCTCTTCTAGTTTTAAAAATTCATTCAATTTTTATGTGGCAGCAGTATTCCAACATGGAAAAAGATCTTGTTAAAAAGCAAAATATTTAAAAGCTAAATAACATGATTTTTATCAGATGATGACATTAGGTAGATTTCTGACTGGTACTCTTATGTTATGCTGAAGTGATTTTTTTTGAAAATATCATTTAAAAAGAAAGAACAAGAGCACAACAAACAATACAGGCTTCTTTTTCCCCCATTACCACAGACAAATATTCTGGATTTTACCACTGATAATGAATGCATACGCGCATAGGGTACAAACAGAATTTCCCAAAGTTAGTATTTATTTAAAAAAATGGAAATTAATTCATAGGTTCTCTTTCAGCTGTCAGAAAGAACCTAAAACAAAAACCACTCAGATATAAGCGAAACAAATCTGCTTACCGTATCGGCTTTGTCATTGGCAACCTGTAGCTCTTTTTCTTTCACCTCCAGCTCCTTGCTCAGGGCTGCTACTGATTCTGATGCCTCTTTCAACTTTTTCAGGCCAGTGTTCATCCTAAATGGTAAAAACAGTCATTCAGGTTTCATGTAAATTCTGAAGATTTGTAGCATGAGGGTTACGGTGGTGTGGATGGCAGTGTTGTAGTTAAGACCACCTAATCCGAGACCAAGACAAGACCAAGACCAGAGTGTATCGAGACCGAGACAAGACCAAGACTTTTAGGGTCCGAGACCAAGTCAAGACCAAGACCAGCGCCGCGCGCTACATGACACAATAAAATGTGAAATATGATCAAAATTGCTAATCAAATTGATCTGAAAGATTCACATTCCCATAAAAACACCTAGATATTAAATACTTAGAGCTGAAATAAATTTACCCAATATTAAAAGCAGAACAAACTCTGTTTGAGGCAATGCCCTGACAGTAAACAATGTCCAACTATGAACACTGACCAAAGAGCAACAAGCAAGAAGTAACCAAACACATGGCGCTCATCATGACTGTTCTCACCAGTGTCGTGCGGTCAAGGGAGGCAAGTGAGGCACAGCCTCACCTCTCATAATAGAAAAGTATGATAAAATAATTTATATTGCTATTTTCACCCTGTAGTTTGTACTGTAAAGTATTTATTTTTTATTTATCTTAACCAATGTTGATGATTTTTTCTTCAAAATCGCTGAATTTTCGCATTTTCCCATTCAAATGCCCTGAAGCGCGAGCTGAGCCTCACCTTGGATTGCGCAACCTCTCGCCTAACTGCGCTGGCTGCCACACTATGGGAGCCTGTTCCTCCTGTCTGTACGTCGCCAATAAAATGGTTAAAAAACATTTAATATATGAACCGATTTTCTATAATTTAGCTTATGTATACAATGTGCAGTGTTTTTGTCACCAAGTGTGTGTGTGTAACGTGCTTTGTGTGCTGAGGAGCGATCAGAAAAGGCAGAGAACAGATTCGAGGTGAGGCAGGCAGTTCTCTTGCCTCATGGCAGGGGGCGCTCATGATCCCAGACATTGTGACTCCACAACTGCAGAGTAAGATACAGTAACAGTGAGCTAGCCATACAATAAAGTCAAGTGCAGCGATAAATTTATAGTTTTCTCCTCTTACCACAGCAGTCACTTATTAATAATCGCAAAATAAACATTAAGCCTAAAACCATACTACTGCAAGTGACTGAATGTTCTGCTATTTGTGTGGAAAATATTTCAGTGTTTTTTTAGGGGCGTTGTCAGTTGCTATGGCAACGGGTCCGTGTGTAGCCTGGCCAATGCAGAGAGCAAGAAAGACGTGGTTTTGAGTTGTACAATTTTTCCCTTTACTGTGGAGCATAGCACAAAATTAATAATACCCAAGTTTCATCGAGTTAACAGAATTATTCAGCGCGGTTATGGATGACATGGAAAAGAATTGTCTTTTTGCCCTCCAGCATTGTCCGCATGCGTGAAATTTCCTTATGTAAACAATAACATGCAGGTGGTCTACATTTGTGTATTTGATTATGATTAAGTCAGTGCCTCACCAGTGTTGTAACAGAAACACGTAATTGGTAAGACACGTTATTGCTTGGATTTTGATCGGTGCATTTTGCATCCAGTGAAAACAAACATGTTAACAAATAAACTGGACAGTTTGCTGTAAGTTTAGTGATATTTCCACAGTTGCAGCCTTGACTGGTCTTGAAATAAAATCCCGAGTCCTCAGCGCCCGAGACCGAGACCATCAAAAAATGGTCTCGAGACCATTGGATGGAAGCCCATCTAGTATAAATCTGAAATTCAGGACAAATGACTGTGTTTGTAAAGTAGTTGTAAAGCTTTAGGATGTCCCGAATGACTTCCCGTTTGAATCAATCTCTGTTCAGCACCAGGTAATTGAAATACTTGGGAATTACTTCCATCTTTCGGGTCATGAGTCAGATTTTTTTTTTATGTCAAAGTAGCTCTCTTCAGTAGCTGCCAATAAATCTCAGAGGTTCTTGGGTAAATAACCTTTAAAAGAAAATATTTTATGTTGCTTTCAGGTGTGGATTCTCTTTCAGTTCTTGGTGCACTTCGTTTGGTTTTCAAATGAAAGTAAGGGTGAAATAAGATCTGGTAAATGAGCATGATTTACCAGAGACATATTCATTTTTAACACACAATTTGACCCCTTGGTGTTGAATATTAAACTGGAAATGCTTGCAGCTTGAAATAAGCTGAATATTAGTTTACGCATAACTATAGTAGTGAAATAAGCTATAACTGAATTATGATATAAGTAAACAAGAGTATTGTTACTGTTTGAGATTATGCATAGATCATTTTTGTTATTACGCATGGGCACTTTATGAACACCATATTTCATTTATCCTTAATTCTTTACCTATTGGCCAGTGTCTGGACTTCAGACCTCTTCTCCTTATAGATCGTCTTGTAGCCTTGAACGAAGGACAGGTAGGACTTGGGTGTGACATGGGTGGATCGCCGGTATCTAGGTTCAGTTAAGATAGCATTAGAATAAATTTATGACATATCAGGAAGTCACAAATCTCAAAATTTTAATTAACCTATTACGCAACTTCTTCAACTTGAATGCATAGTCAAAAAACTAGCATACTATATTATCTTTTAAGAAAAAGCTCAATTGAAAGCGAACAATTACAGTCACCTCTTCATGCACTCTTAAGTTAACTATTTGGGAGAAAGGAGTAGAATAACAAAATTATTATTGTATGCTTATCTGATATTAAAATTTGGTTGAAAATTTACAGGAGACCAAAAGTGAAGACAAATTAAACCAGTAAGAGGCAAACATTTTAAAAGCATTTCGTAAGGGTGTATTGCTTAATGTAAGTTTTTGTCTGTTTAATGTGCTTTTTTTATGTCATGTAAGGTTCCAAGTTTAAACATCCAGTGTGTTGAAATACTGTACCTCTGAAAATACTCCACACACTTTTCTGCAACACCATCCTGGAAGGAGCCCATGCACTGGACTACTTCCTGTTTGATCTGCGGTGAGCACTCAATATCATACGCAGACAGGAAGTGCTCTGAAACTGAATGGCAGAATGCACATGCAAAGAAAAAAGTGTGAATCAGTCAGAATAAAACATAAGTAGGAATAATCCAAACTGACATGCCTACACATAAATGTAGCTCTAAAATTCAAACTTTAAGACAGGCTGTGTCTAACAGCTGGGATGAGTTTAAATTATTGACTTTTTCCCATTGTTTGACGTATCAGCAGAGCTGGATTGGTGAGTGAGTCAACAATTTACAGAAAGATTTAAAATGTGACACTCCATTTTCGGTTTCCTTAAAAAGTTGTTGTAATTGGTCGTAGTCGTTCCCCAAAGCTGTCAAAATGTTCTGTTTTTAACGCACCATAGATTTAGTGGTAAGGATCAGTGATAAGTCTGGATGCTAATATCCAGTATCATCTTTACTCTGATCTTAAAATGCTTCTAAAGGCTGACAGTCAAACTCCAACTCTGTGTTTCAAGCATTCTGTTGAACCTTGTAGACTTCACCTTCGCTTTACTTACACTGTCCCCAGAAACTTCAGTTTCTTTTATAGATTTTATTCATCTTATTTATTTACCATTTTATAAACTGGGTTTGCCAGCGAACTCCCAGAATGGTACTTGTTCATTCTGTTTGAAAATGGCAGGTTCCTGCGTAGAGACTACGTTAAATTCTGAAAAACAAATATTGACGAGTGGTCCAAATATTTATATAGCTTTGACATAAGGTCAAAGCTCAGTATGTTTTAGAAATCATAAAAATACCAGCATGTTCAAAGCAGTGAATACAATGAAATACTACGTATATCTACACAAACAAATGCTACCAACAAATGACATCAATTCACACCATAATGAGTCGTCGCCCTTGTGATGTACCTGCAACAAGTGCATCTTTTGGCCAGCGGCTAAACCAGTCCATGGTGCAGCCAGATATCAGTGCTGGAAACTTCAGTGCCCTGTTGCGAAACTTTTCTCCAACAGGCGAAAAGCACAAAACAACATGGAGATTGTGACGGACGCGTGACATGAAGTACTCGTACAGGTTTTCATTGGTCAGTGGTCGCTTTGGAAACTCTCGCCTCATAACAGGAATGAGATCACTGAGGATTTCATCCATTTCATCACGAGCGAACAAATTGGACACCTAAAGAGATAAAAAGACACTTGTTTTGTTAAATTTGCAGAAATGCAAGTTCATAACAGAGTTACATATCTCTATAGCAGAATTGTACTAATTGTTCATCCAATCTTAAAAAAATTAATGTGCATGAAAAGGGACATTTTCTGTTTTGTTCTATTTAACTACAGGATGCATTTCAACTTACTACATTAAAAAAACGACTGAAATTAGGATAACGCATTCACATTATCAAAGTAAATTATTGTTTCCATTTACCAAGAGAACCTCCAAAAAACAACATTGTTTTAATTTTTAAAAATTGACAGATTGGACAGTGCAATTCCAAAATGACATGCTAATTTTAAGCATTATGTCCACAATTGTAAGCCGGCCGGAGAGACGTCGGGGGTGTCTCTGTCTGACCTGGTTGACCTCTCTCACAAATGCAGCTTATTTTTCCATTTAGTTCCTTATCTCCCAAGAATCAGTGCAACACAGTCTACTCTCCACAAAACACAAACCTGTTATTGATAAACTGTGCCCAATAACAATGCCTCCTATTCCTTGGTTCCCACTTCAATTTACCTCCCCTGTTAAAGCATCTGCTGCTCAAATTGTAATTCAGAAAAGGAGGAAGAGAAAGAGTCAAGGAGAAGAAGGGAGAAAATAAGGATACTTGTGCTACCACAGAGAGGCAGACGCAACATCTTAACTCAACAAAGTTATGAACAAGAATAACTTTGTTATATGATATCAAGAAAAAAAGCTATTTGAAATAACAGAAAAGTCCAAGCTGTTGGAAAAATTATTGGAGGTGAAGGAAAACATAGAGCATTTCATATTTGTGATTCTAACCTCTCCAGATGATAAGACATTGTTCATGTACTCCAGATAGGACTCATCTTTGATTTCGTTGTCGGTAAAGATGAAGCTGACACCTTTTCCCTGCTGACCAGCTGTTTTGTACAAGTTTTTTAGATCATCCAGCAAGTTAGTGGTGTTATAGGAGCTGCAACATTTAAGCAAATGCAAAATTTTTGTTAGTCCTAACTTCAGAGGATGGGGCTTCTAGCAGACTTCTTCAAATTAATTTCATATAAACAATGTGAGGAAACCTCAAATTTCAGCCTTTTTTACTAGTTATTGATGTCCATGCATTAAGGACTACTGGAGTAAACTTTGTTGCTTGCAATAATATTTCTCTATTGGTGCACAGACAAGCACCAGAAGGAGTGATTAGCGAAAGCATGGCACTTCTTTCTATTCAGTTTATGACCCACAGACATTTAATTTAGACATTTAGAAAAATATTGAAAAAATACCTACAGAAGAAAGTTGTATTTTCCAAATACTTCTTGCACGGAAAATGTAACCTTTTTACTAGTTTAGAATTTACAAAGTAAGACAGAGAAAAATAAGATGATATTTGTGATAATTGATGATAATTGTTGGACTTACTGTTTTGGATTTAATACATTTATTGACACGATATGTAAATACATTTTGCATTTACATAATTATTAACTTAAATTGTGTTGCTGAGTTCATTTTAAGTTATTTTTCGTCAATGTTTAACCCTTTGTTGGTGGGTGAGTGGGAGAACCACTCACCCAAAGCTGTCAAAGGATAAGTTAAGCTTCTTTAATTTATCCTTTGGAATAACACCTTCAAATGGGAAGCAGACTTTATAATTAACATGAGTGCAAAACAACATTGCCATGGCATTAAACTGTCTGCCACTCAAAGCTGTCATAAGAAATAATCAAGAACAAACTGTTCTGAAGAATTACAAAATGATAACAGATGTTAATAGAGTCATTTTTTAAAGATGCAAAAAAGCTAAACAAATTTTCCATTTAAAACAGATATAACTTTACCAGACTACATAAAGGGTCAAATGTGCATGGGTCTGTTGTATGCTAGAGAATAGAGTAAGCAGAAGAAAATAAATAAATAAATAAATAAAAGTAAAGATGCAGCTGAAGTGCCTGTTTCCCCTGGAGATACTTTGGCAAGTCAAGAGGAGAAAAAAAGGCTCATTCATATTAATAGCAACCACCGAACCCAGTTAGAGACTTAGCTAGAGGGAAATATGATGACCATAAGTGCCCACAGGGAACATGTGGAAAAACCTTTGACAGCCGCAGACCGTAACAAAGAGAGTGAGATAAAAATAATTAAAAAAATTATTGAGAACAGGAAAACAAAACAAAACAAAGGTTGTTCTTTTTCTCATGAATAAGTTCTAACAGCAGACAAAGAAGGATAAGGGATGCAAAGAGCTACAATAAATAACCAGATTAAAATTGTTTTTATCATGATTCAAAAGCTAAACTCAGAGGTTACCTCTGACAAAACAGATTTTTCAACTTTCTCATGCCACAGATCTTGGAAATGAATACTTAAATTGTGATAATGAGTGCAAGTATTACCGTGTAAGGGTTATCTGGAAGGTTTTGTATCCAGCTATGAATGAGGCCAATCTGATCAGGCTCTGTTTGCCAGAACCGCCAACACCCACTAACAAGGCATTACCTCCTGGTGTCCGAATTATTCTTGATACCTGCACACATAACACATATGTCAACATGCAAAAGAAAGATGACATACAAGTACACTCATATTCAATAAGTTAAAATATAATTGATCAGTTTATTTATTTCAGTAACTCAATTCGCTCAGTGAAACAAATCACACAAAGACTATTTGAGAAGTTCTTCCTGTAGTCGGAAAAATATAATTATTAAAACTAATGAAAACCAAGACATTTAATTTCTCAGGAGATTATAATATTACTTCAGACCAATAAAAAAAACAGTTTTTATTACAGGAATGTGGGGTTAAAGACAGTATGTTTAATACCTGAACAAATGTTGCTGAGAAATTTGATGCTCGTATATCAGATCCTTTTGGAAATGTATAGCATCAGTGAAACATTCAAAAGTGTAAAAAAAATAAAGAAAAAACAAAACAAGAAAAATAAAGGGTAGAGGAAGCTTTTTCACACAGGCATCGGCTTGCTATGCATCGAAAATGCCACTTAAACAAGAAGTGAGACACCAGTGGGTAACAGGAAAGTCAAATTTCTTACAGCAAAATAGCTTTGCTTAATTCTTTAAGCTTTTAACCTGCATGAACATGCTACATTAAAAAATCTGAGAGTTGGGGAAAGTTTCTAAGTTCTCTAGGATATTTACACTTATACTACTCATTTCATTTATAAAGGTTAGCTATTTACTCATGCTAATCCCTAATATTAATTTGTAATTTGTGACCTCCGTAATCATTTAATGCCACCAACAAATCAAAATCATTAAATAAATTAATAAAGGAATTCATGTTAAGCTGCCCAGCTGTTTGACAGGTCTTACATCAAACCTGTTCCTAATATAAATAACTAACCTTTGTACACAACACTAAGTTCCTTATGGTAGCTATAAATTAGCCTTCAAGTAAAATATACAGGTTTAAATGATCCTGTAGGGGTCACGTTTTGATAGTGTTTGAAATTGTGCAAAAAAAAAAAGCAATGATCTATATGTGACTATGTTCACCACATAACAGTTGATAATGTACCTTGATCAGATGTACCATCGCATCCTGAAAGAAGACCATGTCCATACCGGTACCCCTGATGCTCTCATTATAATGACACAGGAACATATTTAGACGCTCCTTTAAACTCTCAAATGACTCAATAGGCTCATACACCTTGGGTAAATCAAAGTCTGAATCTTCTGGTTCCTCCCCTGTGAGAAAATAGTTTAACAATAATACAATTAAATGTCAAAGAGAGAATATGGGAAATATCCACTAGAAAATATGGCAAGTTTTTCTGCTTCACAAATACCTGTAGCTTCTGGTGCATCTCTTAAGAAGTCAACAAAGTATATGTCTACTCCAAAATCTACCGTATTCCTGAGCTCCTCCCCCAACTCGTCTCCCACCAGCTTCGCCAGAGCTTGGTCAAACCACTCCACATCATCAGGCATTGTGAATCTATCAGCTATCACACGTTTGCACTCGTGCTTCCACAGAGCCAGCAACACCTGGGAAATTATGATTTTCCGTGAAGACAGAAGGTTAGCAAAGATTACTCAAATCAACTGCAAAAAAAAGGAGCAAAGTCAAACTGGGACATGTCTGAAAGGAAGGAACTGCTGTAGTCCAAAATGAGTTTGTATATTAACTTAGAAACAAGTACCAGCCCCTATATTCTGGTTGGTTTGTTTTGTTGACTGAATGTTATGAGTTTTACCCCAGAGCAATCTGAGATTGGCTAGGAGCCACAGCAGGTATATAGGATAGTCTGAGCTAGAGTATAAATTTGACTGTGTTCAATTATTCAGTAAGGCCACATACTAATATAGAGTGGGCCACCTCAGCAAGAACTGAATTTTAAATGCAGAATTTTTTTTTCTGTTTAATCCATCTCTACCAAGAGACTCTCGTATGTCACTCCAGTATTGTGAATATTTAATCTAATAACATATCATACTGTTATACTGCCACTCTATATCTTTAGAGGGGATTTAAATGTTTCTTTTTCACAGACTTCTAAGTAAATCAAACCTCTGCACAGGGGCATGATAAATATACTTTACATCTAAACATGATTTAAAAATCTAATTATTAAAAAGAACAGCTAGGTCGACACAACATAAAATCCACCTCACCTGGACAGAGCTGACTACCTCAGCAGTAGTTGTAAGCATCCCTTGCCATACCCTGGACAGGTCTCTCAGATTGAAGATGTAGTGAAACTTTGCAGGAGTCGGAAGCATCTTAAGCTTTGTGATCTGCCAGAGACGTCGGGTTAGAGACACTAAGCGATGCACAGTACTCTGAACCTCGTTGCTGAACTCTCGCTGAGCGCAGAAGTAGCCCTCGCCAATCACACCTGTGCAATAAGGGAACCGATTGTGGTATTATTATACATTCTTTTCAAGGATACAGGATGTAGAATGTGTGAGACCCTATTATTATCACCTTTATTACGGTGTCAAAAAAAAATCTAAACATAAATCAGTAGCATTTTGAAATAAAATCTCTGATGCTCTTCACACCGTTATACTAACCAAATATCTTATCTATGGAGGCATTGGAGGGAAGTGTGCAGTTAAAGACAGAGAACTGCCTTTTCAGCCTCTGTGGAATGTCATTGCGCCCTCCTCCTGGGTGAATCATGGCTGCCAGGAACTGAACGTCAACAATATTGGTGAACTCTCCCGGCTTCTCCAGGTTGAAGAAGCCATTCTGCTCCATTAGCTGCCTGACAATCTCATTGGTCACCTAGGTACAAAAAAGCAAAGAGGATATTATTACAAATTCAAACTTTACCATCATGAAGATTAAATGTTTGGATAGAGCCATTTCAGGAGTGATTGCTAACCTGATCTCCCCATTCATTGATAATAGGCATGTTAATATCATCTATAAAGATTGACATTTTCTTTCCAGCAGGAGGACCATAGGTCGTCCCCATCCTCTTGTCCACAAAGCTCTCAACCGTTCTCTAGAAAATAAGCCAAGGTTACTAGGGAATGCTACTAAAGACGAAGACACAAATGAAGGTGAGTGCTGACACAAAAGCAAAGTTGTTTTTTATTTTATTCTAGAAACTGAAAATGTAATGAAGCAGTAAGTTATACTTCTATTACGCTGTTGAAGACTATTTTGAATATTGTTACCTGGAACATGAGAGGTGTAGTAGCAGAAGAGAAGTTGAGACTCTTTCCAATGTGGCTCTCAGGGTCATAATTTGACATGTAGCCTTTGATCATGACAGTTTTGGCTGTTCCTTGCTCTCCAATCAGCAAAACAGCCTTTGAAAACATTTGCATTTGAAATTAGTTTCAAGTCCCCTTGAGGAAAACATCTCAATAAGAACATAAAACAATGCAAATGCTGTGGAGAAGAGACATTTACTGTCTGTTTTCACTGAGTAAACAATTGTTTAATTTGATGACTCTGTCCTGATGTCCGTTTTGATACAGTGAGCTACTGTAGAAAGCAGACATGCTTTTCATGGGTTTGACTTGTGATTTATTTTTCACATTTTAAAGTCAAATATTCTAGTTACTTCTATCCTCTCCTGAGGACATTAGCATAAGCTCAGCGTGCTCAGGAACAGATAAAAACATGCATTGGTTTGTAGAAATTTGATATTAAAATGAGGCTGACTTGCGTTCTAAAATTAAAGAGAAAAAATAATCTAACCCTGAGGTGTTTAGTTACAAACACACCCAGAGGGAAGAAAAACAACAATCCAAATGGAGAAATAATTGTTTCTAATAAAATCATAGTTGATACAGTTGTTGGTTTCTCTGCTTTTAATATGTTATTTAGCTGTCTATTGACAACAGGGCAGCACAAAGTCCTCTTTTATGACATATTGACAATGTTGTATCATATAGAGAATTTCTATTTATCCAGTCTCTCTAGATAGTCCAGATTTTTGGCTTCACTGTGCCCTCTTCTCATTTTTGATATCTATTCAGTTTTCCCAGAACTGAATAAATGTAGTCAAATTTGTGATTTGATCTTTCCACACTTTTCAGAATAATTAAGCTGTTCTGTGTCCCTATTTTAAGGTTTTCACACATCATCAGCACGGGTGCCAATAAATGTGGTTCACACTGCTTGTGCTAAACATTTTTGCCCACAGTTGTCTCTTCATCTTGTATCACATCAAAAATAAACGAAAAAAAAAAACATATGCTGATGTATGAACAACCTACAGACAAAAAGATCACATCTGATATTTCAGATTAGTCTTGAGGTGAAAGCTTGTTGCACACAGATATTCATTGTTTGTCGTTTTTTTTCATATTTTTATTTTTTTTACCTTGCCCTGCTTTGCAATAGTCTGAATCAGGAAGTCTGTTCTAACATTGTCGACATTGGGAACCAAAATAGAGCTGTACTCTGGGGTGACTTCAGACGGATAAAAGTAATCTTCAACCCTGGTGTTCCAGTGGACCCAGTGACCTGGAAAGACATACATTTTTAGAGAGAAATGATATGTGAAAATAAGCACTGAAGATGAGGGATATATTTTAAATACATCTTCTAAACATGTAGTTTTATTATATGGGACGGTAGGTTCTTGCTAACTAAATTAAACAAAACAGAACGTCAAACCAATTTTCTAGCCTTTTAAAAAAAACGTGTGAATTTCCTGACATCTGATCCCAATATGTGTTTATACTTATATAATTACCTTCAGATGTGACATAGTAGTCAAACATGGTGTTATCACTGGGTGAAGGAATGTCTGGCAAATTTAAACAGATACTGTCATTTCCTCTGAGCCAGGCCTCCATCTTCCTTCTGTCCTCTAGCTCTAGTAAAGCCCCGCAGCTCCACATGAGGGCAAAGACGTAAAGTCGCTCCAGGTGCTCCAAAGATAACTCACCACAGTGTTCCTGAATAGTGAAAATGTTCTTGTAAAAAGTTGCACAAGTGACTTTCACTTCAGAAAGGTTAAAATTGTAAAATAATAATAATTAAAAAAAGAGGCCAAATATGTTGGTTTTGTCTGTACTTTTTACTCTTACGTTTTCTACAGTTTGTTATGTTTCAAACATTTTTTACCATGCGTTTTACTCATTTGCTTGACTTATGAGTCTTATTCCAAATAGTTTCTAGTATAAAGACAGCATTAAGTACAGGAATGCTGGATAACTGCCTAATTTAAAAAGGAAATACTGAAATATCCCTCGGTTTGTTTGCTTCATTTCATATCACTGGGAAATGAAGCAAACATTTGACTGTAAAAAATGTTTGCTTCATTTGCAAACATTTCACTGACTGTAAAAAGCTAAAAAGTGATAATGACTATTAAAAATTAAGGCAGAATCATATCTCATTAATTGAGAAAAACGTGTTAAGCAGATGGCAGAAGTACACTTCATGCATTGGTTAGTCACAGTGCCCTGCTTTACTGTAAAAAGGAGTCCAAGACAAAAATGGAATGGAAAACAGGTTAAAAAAAAACAAGCCACTGCCAACTGGTGATTGAACTACTTGGAAAACAATACAGAAATGGCACAGGTTTCCGTTTTAGCTTAGACAAAAGTTGAGCCATTTATGTTAATCATTTGTGCTAAACAAAGTGGAGATCTATAATCTAGAGTGAAGAGTGCCCTCGGGATCATGGCTGGTAAACACGAGCCTAATGTTAATTTGATAATGAAAATAAATCATTATCAAGTGTGCCATACTGTTTTTATTAAGGAATTGTTACATTTTTTGACATTACTGCTCAATAAAAAAATCTAAATATGGGGTGTTAAGCACATGGTCATCTAGGGCAAAAGGTAAATTGGAACTGAGTGATTTCTCCAAGGATTTCCCCAAAACGAACAGATGACAGAGAATCAACAATTTTTTAGGTTAACTTAAGAAACTTATCTGGTTTTCTGTTTTACACCTCTCTTCTGTTTTCTCCTACCAGTATAAAAAAATAATGCTACCCACTACTCCTGCATGAAGATAAGTATGGTTTTCTTCACATTTTCTATTTGGTTTGTGTTAAAAATGTTTCATCTTAGTTTCATCACATTGGAACATTCAGTAATGAAGATGTTGTTTGTCTGAATATTGCCACTTCTGCAGATATTTCATCATAGATCCTCAGATCTGTGGTTTGACATAATCTTCTCTCTCAAGTCCTCAGGCGGTTCTGTCCCACTTGTGGTTTATCTTTTTGCTCCTAAAAAAAGCCGAATTTCTTTCCTTTATTTTGCCTCCGACTGCTTGAAGATTATTTTTACTACAAGTAAAATATCTAACTAGGCCTAGATGGTTTCTGTGACTTAGCTGTTAAACTTTAACAGAAACCAAAAAATATGTATATTGTTGTTATATTTTGAAATGTATATTACCTTTGGGGGAATAAGTCCCTGCAGCATGTTTATGCATTGCATGATGACAAAGGCCTCCAACATTTCCATCTTGAACTCCAACGACTGCAAGCTAAAGCGGTACAGTTCAGAGAAGGAAGAAGAGAACAGCTTTCTCAGTACCGTTGCCTCCTGCGGAGAGCGTTTCTTCAACCAACCCTGGTAGGAGTAAACACATAGATATGAGTGGTTGACATTGTAGAAATTTGAAAATTTTATTCATACTAGTTAAAAAATGTCAGTGTATACACTTTGGATAAGTATGTCCTTAACTGTTTATAAAACTGTTATCTGATTTTATTTTTGTGCCAAAATTTAAAAAGTGCAGCTCCGAAAGCTGGTTTGTATAAGCCAAGCACCACACTTTCTACACTCTGTCACTTTTTTAGGTAAATCCTGGCAGAACTGCCTTAATTATTTGTGGTATAAAGAATCAGAAAACATTCCTGAGTGATTTTGATCTATAGTAACTGCAACTGCTTGACAGCATCAAGCAGTTGCAGCACATTTGTTGACTGCATCTCCGTGGTGTGAAATTTGTGTTGTAACAAGTGGCTATTTGAGCTACAATTGCCTTTCTATCATCTTAAAGCTTCAGATATTTCTTATCTGAAATTCTACAATCAAGGGGTTTAAGTTGCTTTAGAAAATACAATTCAAGATAAATAATTTACCTCCAGAATTGGGCTCCAGCTGAGAACAGAGGAGCTCATGAACACCATGCCATTACGTGACACAGTGGCTGGAGAAGCATTGTCAATGTTATGTGGCTCAAAAACCACCTTACAGTTCGGCGCCATTGGTATACGGTCTCCATTTGCCAATGTCAGAGTTTTGTTGTCGTCCAAAACAGAGTTTAAGTTTTCAATCCAAATGGCATCAACAGGTCCGTCTAGTACAATCCAAATGTGCTCTCCTAAAAGAGAAATATGTGCTTGTGTGAATACAATTACATAAATAACATGTTTCATATATTCAAAAACAAAATATCTGAGGGGTCCCAAAACCTAAATGATCTGGGGTACTACCTTGGTAAATTCAGCCCTGCTGCTTAATTTTTTATTTTTGTTCTTTCTTTTCTTGGACAATTTAAAACACTATCAAAGGCTCTTAGGGTACAAGGAGCAACATGGTGTTGGGCTCCTCTACAGTTTCTGAGCTTCAATAAGGGAAATTAATTTTGCATGACAAACTTTTCTGACCTTTTTTTGCTCTCAAAGTTTTCCTCCAAAGTGTAGAAAAGATGCCATCAGTCCAGTCATTCGTGGCTACATCCAGTCTTCCAAACATCTGAGGCGCAGTGATGGCTTTGGGGTTCATACGCATTTCTCTGTGCGGTTGACCACACTCTGCACGAAGAACATGTTGACCAACTACTTTTCTGTAGTTATAAAGCACTGATGGTTTCCTATATGCTAAACTTTGAAGTAACTGTTGTTTTGCCCACAAGGGACATGTGGGTCTCTATACAATTCAACTCATTCAGCACATCAGCATGGCAATTGATACTTCATGTTACATGAATAGTTTGGAAATTTCCAAGAAAGGTTTGTTAAAATTTTAAGAAAAGTTAATATAAGCCATATTTTGGATATAACTGGATTAAGTGCGACATCAAAGAATGAAAAATGATGGCAGAAAAAAGTGTACATAAGTGAAAACACAAAACAACAATCAAAAACCTTATCATTTAATCATTATAGTAGGTGTTACAAAATCCCACCTGTCATAGCTTTCATCAGGGTATGTATACAGGTGGTTTTTCCAGCTCCGCTTGGTCCAAGGGCCATCATACCATGTCGAACTCTCTGGGTTTCAAACAGCTGAATAACCTTTAGCTTCCAGGGAGAATGGCAGATCAAACCTGCATCTTCAACCTGCAGGAGCAAAAAGTAAACAAAACTTAAACTGCATGTAAATGACTTGTTTTAGATGATTAGATTATCATTTTCTATTGTATTAAAATTGCAAATTCACTGAGAAGTTTACATTTTTGCAGTAACAACACCAAATACTGTAATCCATAAAATACACACATGAAAAGGGGACGTTTTCAGACTTAACATTTTATTATATCTCTAAATGTTCCCTCCTTATTCCTTTAATACCAATCTCAACTCTTTTCTTTAAAAATGTTACTTTTCAGTGCCTAGAGTCAAACTCGTTGCTTTGCCCTCCTACCTGTTTGTCAATGGCAGCTTCTAGGTCAGGGTAGCCCACTTTATCAAGCTTGATGGCAGGAAAGAGGTCTTCAATCAAGCTCAGAAATAGGGGCTCATCTTCATCAATCTTATTTAAAAAAAAAAAAAAAAACATAAAATCATACTCATCTACTCAAATCAACAACAAATATTTATGAATATTTTTCATGAACAAATATTTATGATTTGTTCATGAAAAACTTTTTTTCTTAAGTTTTTTTCTCCAATGTTGTTCAAATAAAAAATAAACATATTTCAGCTACTGAAATATTTACTGTGTTCTTTCCAAACTGACCAGTTTGGATAGGTTCATGTCTCTCAGAACCCTCATGACAATGGTGGACTCTGTGTCAGTGGGGTTCGCCCGCTTGGCTGCTCCCAGTGTGCGCAGGACTGACAGGATGTTTCGTAGGCCAAAGTCATAGTGAACCTGAGCAATGACAAAAACAGCTGTTATGCAGAGCAGATGTTAATTATAAACATGAGTATCAAATCAAATCAAATCAAATTTTATTTGTACAGCACATTTCAGCAACAAGGCATTTCAAAGTGCTTTACATCATAAACATAAAAACAAAGTCATGCAACAGAATCAACAA
>CAEGAE010088100.1:0-32774 GCA_903067095.1 Girardinus metallicus | reverse complement strand
TGTTGTTAGCTGTGGATATATTCTTCGTGGAAGAACTTGGATCCTTTCACACGTTTGTTGGGCGAATTCGCCGCTGCGATTTTCTCCTCATCAGTGAAAGAAAGTGCTGGCAAATTAAGTAAGGTTGATGAAAAGGACCGGAGGAGAAACATTTTTATTAGAGTACTTGAAATACAACCAATAAAACAGGAAGTACCCCAGCCCTATCAGATGCAGCTTCCGGTTGTCGTGAAAAAGGTCTATTGTAATACTCTTCTGAGTATTACAATACAGTCATAAAAAAAAAACATATGGACGCTGTATATTTGGTCCAATGCAAGGACACCTAGAGACCAGTTGGTTGATTTCCTTTGAACCTGATTTGCTAGTTCTTTGCGAAACTGATTCATACATCTTCAGCTCCTCCCATTTCTTTTTTTTTTTTTTACAACTAGAAACTTAAGTATATTTTCAGTGGAATTCTATGTGAAATGAGATCTAAAAATGATGCAACATGAGGGTTTTCAGCAAATTTGTTGAGTCCGTTTTTGACAAATGCATTCTGCGCTTCTGTTGGCACTCCTCGATCGTGTTGCTTTCTGTCGGTCTGACACATAAAATTCCAATGAAATACGGTGACGCTCTAGTTTGCACCATGAGAAAATGTGGAAAAAGTTAGTGGTAGGAATGTTTTTTGTAGGCAGTGTACAACATAGTAAATGTTCACATTTTCACGGTGCATATAGTGCTGTGAAAAGCATTTTTGTCAGACTTTAATAATCCATATTGCCAAATAAATGGTAATATCAGCTCCTTCAGACTAGCCAGCAGAAATTAGCAAACACATGGTGGAACTGTTATCTGCTGAGCTCAATATAGGAGCTACTTCTCATTGCAGCGCTGGTAAAGACGTTGTTAAAGGTTTAATAGAGGAGCCATGTTGTAATAACTTTCTGAAGGCGGAGTTTCAGAAAGAGCAGGAGCTTCTTAAAGAGACAGCGCCCCAATTTCAAGGCGTGGAGTTACAAAGCTAAATTTCTTCTGAGTCGCATTTGATATATATGCCATTTTCATAACAACTAAAGGTAATATTGTTTGTCTTTTGTCCCTCTCTACCCAGAGGAGGAAGTGGAAGATCGCCCATGTGGTCCCAAACCACCCTCCAGATTGTGCCCCAACGACTCATCGTGTGAATCCGGCTGGATCGGACCAAACTACGGCATCACTCAGTTTGACAACATCCTGTTCGCTATTCTGACTGTCTTCCAGTGCATCACTATGGAAGGATGGACAGACATGCTCTACTACGTATGTCTAAAAAAAACAAAAAAAAACTGAGCTAAACTTTTCTTTAAACAAAGATATGCACTTAAAATCTAAACAAGCCCTGAAGATTTCATTTCCAGCCAGCCGCTCCACTAATATTTGAAATACTTCCAAGATTCTGCAATCATTTTCTTGTTGCTGTTCTGGAAAATAAATAGACCAACAATTTACTATGTCTTTCTAAAACTTGTGATCTTATATTTTTTTTCTCCAATCTTTTAGCTCTGAACCAAATGCCAAAGTTTTTTTGCCAAACATTTTTTGACCACTTCATCTCCTGTGGTTTGATAAAACAAAAATAAAAAGTCGTACTTTGGGAAATTAACAACATCAAAGCCTAAACACTCAAAACAAACTATTTACTTGTGATAGATAATGTAGACACGTTATATGTGCAGAACCCTGAAAAAAAAAAGAAAGAAAGAAAATTGGAAAAACAGCAACAATTTTGACTCCTAAAGTGAGTTTTAGTTTCACATTTTTCCTGAAAAAGATCTTAAACGATCTTATCAGTATTTGCAGTGGCATCACAGCAATACCCATCATGAAAATAGAATCTGGTGATATTTGGCGCACACCTACATCAAAGATGTGTGAAAATAGGAGTTTGGTTTAGATTTCTTATGTCTAAATGAAAAGAAAAACAGGTAAATTAAATTGTGCTTAAAGACTATCCAAAATGTCTTTCCTCGTTTTGACCTCCTCTCATCTGCCCTTTCCTTGCTTTTAGACACCATCCCTCTCCCCCCTCCCTCGCCTCCCTTTCTTCAGGTCCCTATTCTGGTCCGTCTATATTTAACATCTTTTCTGATGGATGAAGCCTGACTTCCACACTCGCGCATGCAGTCAGGAGGAAACCGATGAAAGTTTAATAGCCATGTGGCAGCCCGCATTGTGCCATCTGGATAAAGATAAACCTAAAAGACAAACACACCAGCAGTCAGTGGCCAGGTGACAGATCCATGTAGGGAGTTTCATAAAAAAAAAAAAAAACTCAGAAAAAAAATGGAAAGATGATATCGCCATTAAGGTCGTTTTTTGGATTGTCAGTTGAGTTTGTTTAGTGGTGGAGGGAAACAACAAAGTCGGCGTGTTTGCGTCCACAATGAGCAACTCGGTACAACAAATGAATGCGAGTGACAAATTAGCTGCAACACAACACTGGACAAAGACTGTGGTTTTTTTTTTTTTTTCCTAAATAAAAAGAGAGCGCCTGCTTTCAGGTTTGCTTGTACCTTAAAAAAAAACCCAACATATACGCAAAATCAACACATCTGACATCTATTGTAGAATATAACTTATTGCTTTTTACACTCTGCTAATTGTGTTATATTGCTGTTTTTCGAAGGGTTTTGATTACAGTTAGGAGGAAGTCGATTCTTGTAAAATAAGACGGCCTATGACCCCACTCAAAACGTAAAAGAAGAAGCTAAGGCAAACCTTCTGTTGGTAAACATTGTGAAATAGGAAACGGTCTCAAAAGCTGGATTGAAACACCCCCTGGCATGTAGAAAACGATGCATGGTTGGGTCAAAACGTTTGTCTACAAAAGGCACCTCAAAAAAGTTGAGAGCAAAACGACCAAAGCTGGAAATATTGAAAATATTTGATGATTTATAAGAAGCCCATGCAATTTTCCATTTCTACATTAGATCAGACCTAAAAAAAAAAATCCAACCCAAAGCAGAGATTTTTTGTCTGAACCCAACCCAACTTCCCAAGTAAACGCAACATATGATTGTTAATAAGCTCCCAGTTTAATATGCTTAGTAGTGTCTTAGTAGTGTCCTGTGTTTGGCTTTTAACGTCTTCCAGCTCCAATTTGTCTCTTGTTGTAACCGCCGGATGAGTAAAGGGAGAATCATCTGGAATAGGAGCGGAGCAGAGCGGCGCCACATGCATTTAAACCTCATACTTTTCATGTCAAACCAAAGAAAGCCACTAGAATTTTTGTTCCAGAAGAAAGCTTTGAGAATACGCATCGAGCTTCACGCCCCATGTGAAACCTGAAATGACACATTGCTGAATCCTTTGTGCGACTTTTCTCTTGCAGAGCAACGACGTGGAGGGCAGCATGTGGAACTGGATGTACTACATCCCCCTCATCATCATCGGCTCCTTCTTCATGCTCAACCTGGTGCTGGGCGTACTTTCAGGGTATGGGCCTCTTTCAACCTGTAGCTCTGCCAACAACTTCCACGTTTCCCTTCCGCGTTGCTTCTGTGCACTTTGTGAAGTCTCAACGAGTGGAGCAAGAGAGAACGTGACGTAAAATGTTTCCACAGTGAATTTGCCAAAGAGAGGGAACGGGTGGAGAACAGGAGCGAGTTCCTCAAGCTGAGGCGGCAGCAGCAGATCGAGCGAGAGCTCAACGGATACCTGGAGTGGATCTGCAAAGCTGGTCAGTTCACGCTGATGGGCACGTTTCATTCCGATACGCACAGCTCCGGCTGCTGCATTTACATCTACTAATCGTTCGCTTTTACAGAGGAGGTGATTCTGGCTGAGGAAGACGCCACGGGGAACTTTGATGGTAACTGATTGTCTTTTTTTAATTTATTCATTTTTTTAAGCGTCTTTTTGCGGGTTATACCTCCAGAGCTTTGTGAGATCATAGCAATTGAGAATAAGAGAACATGGTGACCACGGCATCAAAATGTGTCCCAGAAACGCAACAGATTTCTTTGTACAACTTCTGAGGCATAACTTTTAATTTAAAGTCTCCAAGAGACGGCATGTGAATAAATGTATCGTGTTATTGGAATTCTGACTAGTTATTTAAATGTGGAAATAAGCGAATAAATGTAGCGTGTGCACGTCAACAAGCGACAGACCGTGGGAGATGCGAAAGACTGACATTTCAGAAAATAGAGGGATGAATAACCAATCTTCCTTTCCTGTGTCTCGCTAGGTTCGAGACGAAGGCCGACCATCAAAACCAGAAATAACAAAACAGAACTGTTGAATCAAGAGGAAGGAGAGGACAACATAGGAGATGCAGTAGGTAAGGAACATGAAAAAATGGTAATACACATTTTATAACTTAGTTATTAATCATTTTAGTTGCAATGTTTTAACAGCATTTAAAAAGCATAGACGGAGAAAAGAAGCGTTCATAAAAGTTAAGAGTAGTTTTTTTTTGTTGTTTTTTTTGTGAATGATGCACCTGACGTTTCATAAACTGTGGATGATGAGTTTGTGGGTTGCTGTTTGTGAAGTTAGCCCTATTTATAAACGCCACAGTTTCAAAATACAAACACAATTAAGAAGCTATGTATTTAGCTTCAAGCTAAGGTTAATATTTAACTCCAGAGTAAATATTTAGCTAGCAAGCTAAACAGAGCTTCAAGCTAAATATTTGACTTCAAACTGAATATCTAGTTGAAAACTAAATATTTGGTTTGCTAGCAAGGTAAATATTTATCCTCAACATAAATATTTAGTGTGTGGCTAAATGTATTTAGCTCTAATCTAAATATTTAGTTCAGTATTTCTCTTTATATTTACCTTGAGCTAGATTAGTTTAGCTAGGCTAGCTAGCTTAGTCAGGAGCTCAATGTTTAGTTAATTAACAAGCTAAATACTTAGCTTGAGGCCAAAATATTTAGCTTGCTAGTTAAATATTCAGTCTGTAATACTTTTTTCGAAGCTAAATGTTCAGTTTGAAACTTAATATATAGTTTGTAAGCTAAATTTTGAACAGCATAGTTAAATATTTAGCTTTAAACTGTGACATTTATAGTTTAAAGCTAAAATACAAATGCTTAACTTTAAACTTATTTAATGTGGATGAATAATATTCATTCACACTAATTCATGGTGAAATGTTATTAATTTCAACACGACTAAATAACACGGTGACGCTATGACTGACGACAGGCTACATGACCCAAATTATGGCTGTCAGTTTGTTGACTGTGGGACTTTCCAAACGCCATTGCCCTTCTTGTCCGTAGGATTTGCTCGCTCCAGCATAAAGAGCGGTAAGGACGGGACGAATTACAGTAAAAAAGAGCGACGGATGCGATTCTTCATCCGGAAGATGGTGAAGACGCAGGCCTTCTATTGGACAGTGCTCTTCCTGGTGGGCCTCAACACCATCTGTGTGGCCGTGGTGCATTACAACCAGCCAGAGCTTCTTTCCGACTTTCTCTGTGAGTAAACACACACACACTCGGCTCTGGATAACTTTTCCCTCCCAGCTACCACACTTTGGTCACAAAGCACACAGCTGCTTTTCTCAGCAGTGCAACACTCAGCTGTGATTTTCAGTTTTTAACGTGTGGTTTAAGATACTTGTCACTTTTATTGTGCTTTTGTAGAATTTTTTTCTACTTCTTGCTTACATTGTTTGCCTGATCTGGTAAATAATCCAGATTATTTACTGTTTAGTTGCGCTACGGTTTTGTTGGTACTGACATGCGAGACGCATTCAGCAGAATCACCTTGTTGTCTCTGGCTGCTGTCCAACACCATTAGCATATGAAGCTGGAGTTCCTCGTGGAGTCCATTTATCACCACGCTGTCTTCCACTCACGCCACTATTGACTTCTACTCATATTAGTCTTTGTCAAATACTCATGCACGCTGCTTTCTGACTGTATTCGTCCCCACCTCTGCTTTTATGCGCACTATCTCTCCGTTTTCCTTACATTTGTCTCTGCCTGTTGCTACTTCCACTCCCTGTTCAACCTTTTTTCCTCCTTTTTCTACACTTGTTTTCCTTTCCTCTACAAACGTCACACCTTCCTCATTTCCCCTGTTCTTCTCCCCTCCTCCAGTCTATGCAGAGTTCATCTTCCTCGGTTTGTTCATGTCTGAAATGCTGATCAAAATGTACGGCCTGGGCATCCAGCCCTACTTCCACTCCTCATTTAACTGCTTCGACTGTGTGGTGAGTCCCCCGACGTGCACACAAACCCGCACACACACATTCGCTTCGTGTACCGGCTGATATTTTTTGAATGGATCAGGCTTGAGTTTGTTCATATTTAGCTCCAACCGGTGCTTCTAAGCATGTCACCAGTGTGTTTTCAGCTAAATGTAGCCAATTTTACCCGTCTTGCTTATGAGTTTTGTTTTCAAAATTCCAGGTTCTTTCAAGGAAAATTAATATATCCACTCTAAGGTGGCACACATTTGACACAACAGCGACTTAAATCTCGCAGCAATGAACCAAGAATGACATTTCTTATCTCACTCCGTTCTGTGCAGGTGCTCTGTCTGCGCCGTTTAAGATTCACTCACCATCGAATGATAAATGCTTGAACTGAAACAGCGAGACCCAACTTTCAGATCATTTCAGTTCACAAATGTTTGACCGCTTGTAGGGCATTGAAGGTTTATTTCTACTATATGGAGAGTTGATCCTTAAATGTGGGATAAAAATAAAACCTCAAAGCAACTGTAATGCATCCTGTCTGGTTTTATTTGTCATTTATACACTTAAGGATCAACTGACCCTACTTCTAGTTAATTCAGGTAATAAATGTTTTGTCACTTGAACATTTATTATCTTAATAAATAAGTAATACATTGTTTTATTTAATTAAATAAGTAATATATAAGTAATACATTGTTTTATTTAATTAAATTTTGTATTTATGCATGAGCTGACTCTACTTTCTGAGTTTTTTTAACTAATATTTTGCCACTTAGAGCGGTCAATTCTTATCAGTTAATCGTTACTATGCAAATAAATAAAATGGTGCATAAATGTCACTGTGACAGTAACATACCTTATCTTGTTTTACTTACTTTTTTTTTCATGCTTAAGGATCAAGTTGCTGTACTTTTCAACTAAATTGCCTAAGAAATATTTTACCATTTACTGTATATTCCACTTATCCCAACAACTCAGAAACTTCAAAGACTTGACGAGATCGGCTACGTCTTCTCACACTTAGTAACTCGGTATGTCAACACGCATGGCAAGACAGGAAGTAGTGCTGGTGAAACGTTTCGCCGTCCTTCGTTCTCTGCCTCTGAATGATACGGGAACAAATATCGCAGCAAAGCAGACATGGAGGATTGCCAACTAGTAATTTACTAAATAGTCCTCGTTTATTACAGCTAGAAACTATGCAAGAAAATGACAATAAATTAATATCGGATTGTTTCTAAGCAGCTATTTTTAAGCACATGTAAAACTAAGAAATAAAGTTGGTAGATTTTGATCGAATTCAACTAAAGCCCGTTTTTCTTCAGTTACCTGGTTGGTGGGTTTGCTTTGAGATTATAAAGTATTTATTAAGTGTGTACACTGCTATTCTCTAGTTGTTTTCCTGTAGTTGTATTTCTATGGTCAGTTAGAAAAGTGCAGCAAACATAGACGTTTTGAGTCTGCACATGTGAAACGCTCCGGATTTATTTGCACTTTAGACGAGTAGAGACGATTTGCACTTCAGCGCAATTACATTCCTAAAATAACCAAAGTGGAGATGTATTGTTTGTATTTCCTGTGCGTGTGTGTGTGTGTGTGTGCTTCCAGGTTATTGTTGGTAGCATCTTTGAGGTTGTGTGGGCCACCATAAAACCAGGCACGTCATTTGGAATCAGTGTGTTGCGAGCTCTCAGGCTGTTGCGTATCTTCAAAGTAACCAAGTAAGTAAAGTAAAAATCCTTTCTTATCTAGATTTCACTTTAATTCTTTTGTCAGTTCAACACTTGTCAAATTCTTCTCATATACAAGCAAACTGAGAAAGATGCCTGAAATCTTAACAGCGGTATCAGGAAGCTTGATAGATCTGTTTTCTGAGGCAATCAGGCTCAAGCTTCGTAGATTGTTGCTGCACCGTAAGTAGCGTTTTTAAATTAGCAATCCAAACTCTACTGATCCAAAGTCAGTAAATCTCGAACGGACGTGAGCAGACGCCGTTCTGTTTTTTTTTGAAGGTGGACAGACCTTGAGTTTACTCTCCCTGAAACTTTTAACTGTTATCGCCCGAGGGTAAAGGTCACAGGAAGATTTAAGTCCTGAAATCCAAGTGATCCCATATCAGGGTCTCACAGGGACAGTAAGGACAGAGGACAAATGAAAACTGAATATATTCTAAGTAACAGAAGTAAAACACGTTTGACTTAGGACACAGTAAAACTAAAAAAAAAAACAACAACAAAAAACAGAGAGGGCAAAGAAAAAAAGAGAACGCAGGTTGAAAAGGTAGGTTACCTACCTTTTCGCATCGCCTCTCCGGAGAGGTAATGCGATTAAGGCCAAAATAGCATGGGAATATGTTTACAGGGCAGAGTGTTCCTTTAACGGAGCTTATTTTTTCCCTTACAAAAATTGTGTATAAATTCCTACACTGCAAAAATGTGTTTAACCACAGAAAAAAAAAACATCCTGTTTAGACTATTTTCCTCGTGCATTTCGATTTCTTCTTCTGTTTTTATTGACAGATTTTTCATTTTCTCTCTTCAACTCCCTAGCATCTCTACTTCCTCAACACTAAATTGCCTGCACCACTCTGACCTTCCTCCTCCTCTTCCTCAGGTACTGGGCGCCGCTGAGGAACCTGGTGGTTTCGCTGTTAAACTCCATGAAGTCCATTGTCAGCTTGCTCTTCCTCCTCTTCCTCTTCATCGTGGTCTTTGCTTTGCTGGGGATGCAGCTCTTCGGAGGACAGTCAGTATCGGTGCAAACTTTACATCTTCTCCTGTTTTGGGAGATATTATTACGGCTGTATGCGGAATTACTTCTTACTTTCCTCTCGTCAGGTTCAACTTTGAAAAAGGAACTCCGCCTACCAATTTTGATACATTTGCAGCAGCGATCATGACAGTGTTTCAGGTAAGAAAAAGCAAGTTATGACGTCCTTTTATCACACGTTGTAAGAAACATTTATGAATCTGTCGGAGATCGACTTAAAAAGTTTCAAAGTGAAGAAAGTACAACGCAGGCCTTCGTAGAGTTATTTTTGTCAAGAGCGTCTCCGTAGAAAAGTCTTCCAAAGGTACTCATGACCCCTGAAATTAACGCTGTGTTATGCAACAGCCACACAGTTTAATGCATTTTATTAAGATTTTACATAAAAATAGTAAACGATTTACTTTCCAGCAGCATGACGACTTTAAAACGTACAGCTGGAGCTACAATGGGACGGCTCAACTCAAAAGCACATAGGCTGTCTCGGTCAGCCTTTGTGCAGATTAGTTTTCTTCATTTTTTTATCTTTATTTTATTGATGAAATGACGTTTCCTCTCCTCCTTTCTCTTTAGATCCTGACAGGAGAGGACTGGAACGTGGTGATGTATGACGGCATTGAGTCGCAGGGAGGAGTAAAGGACAAGGGAATGGTCTTCTCCATCTTCTTCATCGTCCTCACACTCTTTGGCAACTGTATCCTGCCCTCATCTGCTGACTATGTTTATTTTATTAAAAATGTGTCAGTCAACTTGTCATTTATACAGTTTAAAAATAAATCAAGTTAATATTTGCAGAGACTTACTCATGTGTACCTATAGCATGTTCTGCTTTTGGACTTCATTTTGATTTCAGTTTGGTTTAGCAACCACAGGACTCCTTTGGTGGAACCTAATTTTGTTTATATGTATATATATTTTTAGTTTAGTTTAATCCCTGGCTTTTTGAAATGCAGCATCGATATTTCCCTAACTCCCACCACAGACACACTGCTGAACGTGTTCTTGGCTATCGCTGTTGACAATCTGGCCAATGCCCAGGAACTTACTAAGGTACAGAATCCCTCATATAAACCGTTATTTTGGACTTATTGAGTTAATTTTTTCCAGCTTCACAAATAATTTCTTCACATCGTAGATCACATATTTATGCCAATGTGACAAACCTACTAAGAATTACCAAAACATATTATCTCCTGACTCGTCGTTTTGGTTTCGTTTGTTCATTTTGAACAATCCTTCCCATTGTGTGATCACGTCTAATAATTTCAAATGCATTTCTTCAGGTTAATGTGTTTTGTTGTGTCATACATATTTGCGTGTTGCTCACTGGAACAAAGCTTTGAAATTTGAACCAGTATTTCTCTGATAGGACGAAGAAGAGCAGGAGGAGGCAGCCAATCAAAAGACGGCGCTGCAGAAGGCTAAGGAGGTGGCAGAGGTCAGCCCGCTGTCTGCTGCCAACCTGTCGATTGCTGCGTGAGTACACGCCTTCAGAGGCAATTGATCACACAGATACAGTATGGGTGTAAAGGTTGCTGTAAAATGCAGCGGCTATGCAGGATCATCCAAGTAATTTAGGATAATATTGACATTTAATTTATTTCACTAATTAAGTAAAAAAAAAAAAACCTGGAGCTATTAATGACGTACGACATATCAGCATTCATACGAGTATCAGCTGATATTAGTGATTTTATTTTATTTTTTTAACATATCAGTATCAGTTTGACTTTGATCTTATTGACTTTCAGTTTTTTGTCGTTTTTGTTTCTGGAGGGGCAGAGGGGGTCGGCCATGCGGTGTTTGTTATTCACTGCATGACGATGCTGCCAAGATAAGGAAATAAATATACCAGTCAATATCGGTTATCGGCCACAACAGCAATATCAATATTGGATATCTGTATTGGCCCAAACTTTCATATCGGTCCATCCCTAATTATCAGCATTTACTTCTGTTTGTTCGATAAGTTAGAATATTATTGAGAAGCTTGTTTATTTCAGGAACTTTAACTCTAAGTGAAACACATTATTTAGATTAATTGCAATTGGACGTTTGAAAGCCTTTATTTCTGTTAGTCATAATGAAAATTACGTCAGACCGAGAGAAAAAAAACAAAACACACTTTTTAAAAAGAGAATCTAGGAGAACACCAGATCCAACAATGCAGGTTTACATGTAAACAACACAAGTACCCAGTGCATATACTGTGTAGTTTGGGCCTGATGACAATTTTTTTTTCATAAAAATATTTTTTAATTGATCTTGTTTATTATTCATATTTTGCAAGAAACTGAATTTTGGGCTTTTACCACTGAGTCCACATTTTTACAAGCATTTTACTACCTTAAAACCTATATTGCATTGGTTTATGTACTAGGAGCACACAAAATACACAATACATTTTATATTTAAAGATGAAAAAATAGACTTATTAGTCTATTTTAGAGTAAATTCAGCAACTTTAGTCTGAATTCATTAATAACATTCTTATAGACTTAGAAGAAATGTATTAATCTCTTCACGTTCACAAAGCAAAGGTCCCTTTTGTTACTCTTTTGCTAAAATATGATGCACATGCACAGGAAAGTCATAAACCACGTGAACCGCTTGTCCTCTGCGGCTCCCTCGCATCATTAGTGATTGGCAGCAGGCATTCACAAACACACAGCACACTCCCTCACACGCAAAGTGACACGCCGTCCTATAAAATGTGATGAGGCAATTGTTCGCGGAGTGAAAAGAACAGATTCAGGGCTTTGTGGCGTATAGAAAAGCGAGAGGCGGACAGTCTAAACTCTGTTCCCTGCAGAAGAGAAACGCTGACATCAAAACGGAGCTCAAACAAACCTGCCGCCTCCTTCAAAGTCACTTTGGAGACTCTCCAGGCCCTGTAGTTAGTTAGCCGAGGCTTTGACTGCAGGATTTCAAGCAGCTTGCTGCTTAAACATTCACAATCTGCTGCTGTGAAAAGATCAACACATTTTTACCTTGGGAAATTAGTTTTATATTGAGAATTAAGGTCACATTTTCTACAGCACCTTTCGCATGTGGCATATTTCTACTGTGGTTCTCCAAACCTCTGAGATTTCCAGTAGATTTTCAGCCATTTATTATGCAGGTTCTGTGCAGCATGCGAGCACATCTCGTTCGATCTTCACACACTTATTCATTACAACACTCATCTTCTAATTCAGATTGACCCCTCCCTCTCCCCCCCCAGATGTCTTGTGACTTTCGTTTTCCTCCTAAATTCCCCCGGAACATTTTTTTTTCTTCTTTTCTTTACTTCATCTCAACCTCTGACAACAGGAAGGAGCAGCAGAAGAACCACACCAAGCCCAATAAGTCTGTGTGGGAACAGAGAACCAGCGAGATCCGGCGGCAGAACTTGATGACGAGTCGTGAGGCTCTCTACAATGAACTGGAACAGGAAGACTGGAAGGTGGGAGAAGGAGAGGAGGTAAGTACCTCCCCCGTCTCCCCTCACCAGATGCAACTTCTATTGATTTAAAGTGAATATTTTAACAACTTATCTTGGAATGTTTGGTTCTGACCTGGTTTTTAGCCACCCTTCATTCTGGGTCATGCTGGCTCCACAGATGTTTTAATTCCAGGGTGTACTATCCCTTTAAGCTTGTGAAAAATCGCTGCAATTGCGCTGCTATATAGGACGACCTGAAGCTGCATTATTAAAGTGGGCCGCGCTGAGGAAGCCCGAGAGCCGCAGTCAAACGCGGCAGGCTACTCGAAATTGGAGCGGGTCAGAAATGAATCCGAGGCAAGACGATCAGCTGGACATGGCTCAGCAAACTGTATGAAAACATGACAGTTTAAACTTAAACTGTTTACGTGGAATATAAAAACGCTGCGCTGTTTGCTGACGTGTGCGTCTCTACTGTATAGTCGGTACGGAAAATATGCAGACCCCTTTAAATTTTTCACTCTTAGATTTCTGATATTTCAGTTTTTCTTTTTTAATAAATTTGCAAAAATGTGTACATCTCTGTTTTTGAGTGTACATTCATGAGAAATAACATGAACTCTTTTATTTTAGCAAATGGCTTCAATGAAACAAAGAGTGAAAAATTGAAAGGGGTCTGAATACTTTCCGTACCCTCGGTATATTCTAGACTTATTATGCAGTCTTTAAAGGCCTACTGTGAAGGATGTTATGGTAATTTTAACAAACTTCCTTTCAAAGCCTTAAAAATTATGCAAAGCACACTGTGCTGTCTTGTGTTGGCTGTATCAATAACACATTGGTCCAGTAAGTTGACCAATAGATAAACCAAAAGGTTACACACTGATTGTTTGAGTAAGAATTTCCTTAATGCACAATTAATGACAAAAGAAGTTAAGTGTCTGAGAGAAAGCTTTGAACTGGATGTAATTTTGCACAATGGCAGACCAATAAAAACAATCAATTTTCAAGGACTTGACATGGACACCAGATGGCACAAATGCTGGCATCGTTAGTCAAGCTGAAGTGATACAGGCTGAATATTCAACAGTCAAAAACAGCGAGTTAAGGTTTTCAATCCCAAGGGTTGTCCTGCAGACTCATTAGATACCTTTATCACTTACTATAGCTTAAAATCTGGTCCGTTCTGGGTTTGGCATGAGGCTGTTTGACAGTCAGTTAACCTAGGAGGAAAGACGTCTCCCACATGATGTGATGATTCTGGTGACCCATGACAGAATGCACGAAGGGAAAACGGTTGCATTACAAAAACATATCAAATCTAGCTACACGTATTTCAGTCTTTGTAACATCTTTCACCGTGTCTCAACGACCGCCATCAGCTATTCTTCAGGTTCATAGATATAAATTTAAAGGCTATCATTCACACAAGAGCAGAGACGGAGCATTTGAAGGGTATGCTCTACATATGTGGTGGCACCGCCGGGAGCGGACCGATGCCGCTAATGACAAAGAGAGCCACACTGGTCGTACTCATGGTGTTGTTGGCTGTCACAAGGTGTGACTTCAGGGTTTCTCTGATGGTTGTTGGGGTACAACAATGGTAGAGTGTGTTATTTTGGCTCCTGCAACAAGTTAAAATCTTTCTATGATCAGAGTCGCCCAATCGTTCCTCGTATCTGGCTCAGATACCATCTGCGACCCAGTGCTATTGCGCTAGATCTCAAAGGTCAATTGATATCTCGTGCAAAACATCTCAGTTGTACTTGCAGTAGTTGTAAGATGACTTGCTTATCCATTGATTTGATATTGTTGTCATTGCCATCCAGTCACATAACTTGTTCAGTTTTATTTAATTCCACCACTGACTCAAACATCTGAAATGTGTTTTTCAAAACTAGATGTGCTTTTAGCATTATGAATGTTTCAAAAACCCCTCTACTCTTTAACCCCACTCAGGTGTCGTTCCCACGGAAAGCACGTGGCGATGTGAAAACGCACCTGGACAGACCGTTGGTGGTAAACCCGCAGGACAATCGCAACAACAACACCAACAAGACCCCACCCGGCGAACTGCCGCTGGATCAGCAGTATCGGCGGCAGGATGTCGACCATCGCCGCCGCGCTGCTCACCACTGCCACTACCACCGCCATCACCACCAGAAATCCACCAACCCAGACGGCGTGGATGTAAGCCAGCTGATGGAAACCAACATAGGGCATGGTTTCAGCTGCACGTCTCTGGGTAACATCGAAGAAAACGTGGAGCGCCATGGGGATGAAGAGAAGCACAGCCACCAGAGTCATCGGGGCCATCGGCACAGGAACAGAGCGTGCAGGGAGGCTCGCAGCGTTTCTCCCCGTCACGGCGAAGGCGCAGACGGCAGCAGTGAGGCGAGGAGGTGCAGGCAGCACCGCAGGGCAGCTAGGGAGGGGGATGAGGGCAGAAGACATCAATGCAGGGCAACAGAGGGAGACGGAGAGAAAAGCGAGGAAGAGGGTGGACAGAAGACAAGACGACATCGGCACTGCAACCAGGAACGATGCAGAGGACATCGTGTCAGAAAGTAAGGAAAAGGAATCTATTTTTCATGCAGGAGCCTGGAGGTACAACGCAATAAGCAACATAACTTGATTTCGTCAAAGTAGAGATGTATCAAATTCAGTCCTTATGCCCGGTGTCTTGCAGGTTGTTAAGGTTGTCCTGGTTCAAAACACCTGAATCTATTCGATGGTTACTTACTTCTGCAGAACCTCACTACATTGCCAGAAACATCTAACATATGCAAGACGCTGGTCCTTAATGACTGGTAAAGGACCACTATGGTATTATTGAAACTCTTAGGCCTTGCAATTTTTAGATACTTAAAAAATTATGACAAAATATTACCTTTATCATGTTTTATTGTCTTTTTTCTTCAAAAAGAACCTATTATTCCAAATTCACTTTTTGCACCCAACCATTTTTGATAATAAGTTAATGCCATTTCAAAAACCTAGCCCATCACCTAGCAACCCAACATGCTCCGACACATTTGGTCAGCCGGTTTTACCGCTGTATGAGCTATACAATGGAACACAAGGGTTTTGTTGTTGACTTACCATCCAGAAAGCACTTGCTGCATTCTTGTTGGTTGTGCAGGAGGATCCACTTCTGCTTTTCAAACATGTACGGTTATATAATTGTACATCTGTTTGCAGCCATTTTCACGAGCGAGTGCAAACATCATCCAAGAATGATGGATATTCATTACATTTTTTGTGCACAAAAAAAAGGAGTATTTGTATAGCCCATTGACCTATCTTAACTTGTTCAACGATGAACAATAGGTTACCTTTAATGATTCTATTTCCTTCTCATTTTTGTCTATTCCATTGCCCATGTCAGGGAGCATCACAGCACCTGCCCCAGCCTCTCAACTACACGGCCCATACAGCAGTACAACGAGGACCTCGACAACTTCCGCAACAACAGCAAGCTGGCCAGCGCCCAAGAGCACCCTTATGATCTCCCGCCCGATCACCCAGACCATCCGGACCACCTCAACAACCTGCTGAACTGCCATGACTCCGACACCCACACCTTGCTTCACAGCATGGACAGCCTGATCTTGACCAGCATGGCAAAGCCCGACTACACATCGATAGACATGCCCCCTGTGTACCCGTACCCCTCGACCAACGCAATCTTGCAAGGTAATGGTCATGGGCGTGCAGTTAGGTGCAGTAGAGTTGAAAATAAAACAGTGTGGTAAGCTTGAAATCCTGTTGTTTTTATGTTTACTTCTTATTTTGAAGTAAGGGAGGAAGTATTTCTTGAATTGCACTATGGCACTGGTAGAGTTGGCTAGAAAAAGACTTTTTGTTGGACTGTATCACAAAACTCTATTACAAAATACTTGAAGAGCCCGCTACCGCTTTTAACTTGTTTTTCTGGCTGCATTTTGCATAATCAGAAAATAACAACGACTTATATACAAATCATTTGGAAGTGTTGTGAGAATACAGTTAGCAGTTAGCCGATAGCAACCAAAAAGTTAGCATGTGCACTGGATCTACTTAAAGGACTTAAAAAAAAAAAAAAAAACAAGCCCCATCAAATTATAAAACCTAAAAATACCATATAAAAACCTAGAGTGAAATATTCTATATTTATCATTGATTCTTAGTTCATTTTTGCACAGAAAAATGCACAAAAAATCCAAAACAAATCAGATTTTTTTTTTTTTCATCTGTGAAAATCTTTTTGCATTTTTGTGATCTTAAAGAATAACAGATTCTTTAAAATGCATTTTGTGCTTTGTGAGACTTTTGTTTGAGATAAACAAAACACTAATTTGGAATTCTTAGATTTCACAAAATAATTTCTAACTTTCCTGTTTTGCCTCTTAACCCCTTAACTGTCGCCCTCAAAACACTCAGGTGTTAGTCATGGCTCCATGACATTTAAGGCATTTGTAAATCCAGTATTATGAATTCTCCAGTCTTGTGAGCTAAATTTGGTAACACACTCCAACATGCATGTCAAAAGCCTATTTTTGACATTTAGTAAAATACCATTACTACAGTGCTGCAAACTCAAACTGAACTTCTTTTCTTTCTTTTTTTTCAACCAAACATAATTTGATTTACTACATGAGATTTCAGGTGCCGAGACAAAAATCAATCCTAGATCGGATTAATTTGACTCAGCAGTCTAGTAAATAAATCTACATTGTCGGTTTTAAATTCATCTGTTAAAACAAGCCCCACATACGACCAGCTGCTGCGCCTTCCATTGCTACAAGTTTTATTTATTTTTTTTCCATTTCCTACAAACCCAGTGGGTAGAACATTTTTCTACTATTATTAATAACTTCACAGAACATCACATCAAAGAACCTGAACAAACCTTACAGGTAGCAGGTACGCATGGCTATTCTGGCAAGTCAAATTTCTCATTCCACTTCAGACGATTCACCAATCCAGTTTGGCCAGCACCCTTATTCACCCTCATCTACTTCTGTTCCTTAAATCAATGCTGGTGCTGCATGCTTTTTGAGAGTCCGACCCCCTTCTGTCAGCCTGTCACTTATTTACCCTCTCTGCTTACTTTCGTCTCTGTGCTCAGTGAACAAGAACGCCAACACTGACCAGAAGAAGAGCGAGGAGAAGAAGGAGGAGGAGGACGAGGGTGAGGACGAAGACGGCCCTAAGCGCATGCCTCCGTATAGTTCCTGCTTCATAATGTCTACCACCAATCCGTGAGTGGCTTTCTACTAAATTTGAGTCAAAATGGCAACATTGTGTTTTTGCAACGTTCAGCATTGAAATGCCCTTTTTAGCATTAAAGAAAAAAACAAGGAAAGTGTTTCGCAAACCGCTGTGTGACAACACGTGCACGCATTTGTGTGTTTGCGTCAGGTTTCGGAAGTGCTGTCACTACATCCTGACTCTGAAGTATTTTGAGTTCAGCATCCTGTCTGTCATTGCTATGAGCAGCATCGCCCTTGCAGCAGAGGACCCCGTCAAGCCTGACTCGCCACGAAACAACGTGAGGCATTCATGTGTTAGCGCTTTCCTTATCACCTTCCAGTGTGTTTGTGTCCACGTCGTTTTGTTGATAAAACACCAAAAGAAAAAAAAAAAGTCTTCCAAAGTCCAACATTTATTTGCGTACTTAAAAGATGTCAGCCTTTCTTGCAGAATCTAGCAAAGCAGCGTTTTTCTAGTGGTACTGGAGACTAGTGCACAAGTAGTGAAATGTGTAACGCACCAATGTAAATGGAAAACTTTCCTTGCCTAAACAATTATGAGATTAAATAGAGAATCAGTAGTTGGAAACATATTTAGGGTATTTTGTTTACTCACTTCTTTTCTGTCCTTCAATAGGACAGAAAACCTCCCTCTGTTACAATTAGGTGCACAAGGTCAGTTATACAGATTAGAAGAAAATGGCAATTAAAATAGCCAATAGCTAATTATCACTGTAGTCTACAAGAGACCAACTTAAATATAGGTTGGTAAACTTTACAGTGTTTAAACTTAAGTACTAAGTTCATAAAGCAGAAGAACAATTTTGTTGTTACAACCTGAATTTTCAACACATCAAAATATTTGGTAGTTTACTAATATAGCACATTTCAGCAACTAGGCAGTTCAAAGTGCTCTACATCATAAAAACAAAAACAAAACATCATAAAAACAACATTCAGTCAGTCACCAACTGAGAAACCAGTGACAAACATTCCATTTTGGTCGAGTCCCATCATCGAAATCATCACATCTGTTGGTTAATGTTCCATTTATTATGGTTCAAAAGCAACTCTAACCAAGCGTGATTTTAGCCTTAATGTGAAGGAACTCAGTGTTTCAGCTTGTTTAGTGGTTTTCTGGACGTTTGTTCCAGATTTGTGGTGCAGAATATAGAGACTAATCTGTTAAAGCTAACTAGCTAGCACTTCCTCAAACTGTTCAGTATGGGAACGTCCCATGCAGGCGCAGTGTTGAGCTTATAGATGACTGCTGTTGTATTGTATGTTTGGTTATAATAATAAAAAGAAAAGTTAAATCAGTGTTGTAGGTTACACTTATATATATATATTTTAAGCTAGGTACGCAGTGTTGGACATAAGCATCTGCTGCTGTAAACAAAAAAAAAAAAACAGATATGAGGATCAAAAAATTCTTGATCAAGAGTTTTCATTGACATGAGCTTTAGGATTAGACCAACGTTTTTGATCTAATCCTTCCTTTTCCCCTTTTCTTTTTTCAAATGTGATAATTGTGTCTCGTGGTCTTGTGTCGCTCTGCAGGTGCTGCGTTATTTTGACTACGTTTTCACAGGGGTCTTCACATTTGAAATGTTGATCAAGGTAACAAAGTATCACTGAGAGATTGTGGGTGTTCTATGTCTGTAATAAGTATTTGCATATATATTTTAACTTTTAAATGTGCAGTGAAGTGTGTGTGTGTGTGTGTGTGTAAGTTTGTATCTGAAATCTACATGAAAGGGTTCCTATACACTGTGTTTGGAAAAGTATGGAATTTGCTTTTACTCTTTCCCATGTTGCGATCTGCATTTGTGTTTGCAGATTTCACTGTCAATACTTGTTCTAAAACATTTAGAGATTCATGTTATTTTTTTAAATCCTCAAACAAGTAGAGACGTAATCTAACTGAATATTTCTTTTCAAATTTAAGCATTTTTTTCAATTCTTCAGTTTTAGTTAAAATATCTCTAGTTAGGGCCGATCAAACTGATAATCAGTCCACTCCGATCACCAGCTGAGTTTTTTTCTTCTATGTCCCATAAATTGAGTAGAAAGAAGTCTGGAGTGATAAAACGAGGAGCGTGTAGGAACCCTGGCATGTGCTTGTCTGTGTTTGTGTTGTTCTCAACACTCTTTGTGTCTTCCAGATGGTCGTTCTCGGCTTGTTTCTCCACCAAGGGTCTTACTTTCGTGACTTGTGGAACATACTGGACTTTATAGTGGTTAGTGGTGCTCTGGTGGCCTTTGCCTTCACGTAAGTGCCCCACTTCACCACCCCTTCACTCTCCTCTTGATCACCTTCATCACACACACACACACACGCACACACGCATTTTACCATCCACAGAAAGGCCCGGGCTACACAGCCTTGTACGCTCAGTTACCCAGACAATCCTGATCTCTCTTCTCTCTCTCTCTGCTATTGTCTCTACCTGGTATGTTTAAGAAATCTTCATCCTCTTCCCCTTTGCTATCTGCCTTTTCTTTCTTCCTCTCACTGTAGATTCTGTGTTCTTTTAATTCTTTTTCTGTCTTTCTTTGTTCTCTTCCTCGGGTATTGTCTGCTCTATTCATCTCTGTCCTCGATGAACCCACCTTCTTTGACTGCGGTCACTTCTTCTTCTTCTTCTTCATTGCGTAACGTAATTCATGTCCAGTTTCCATCTCAGTTTCCTCATCGGCCATCATTACATATTTCAATCAAGCGGTCTTTCTACGCATCGTTCCCAGTTTCATCTGATGACACCCTGTCTCATCTGTAACTAAAACGTGTCCACTTCTCACCTGAGTGTCGCATCTCATATCTACACTCCGAAACAGGAAATTGGCTTCTTGAAGTTTGCTTTTTCTTGAGATTTGTCTTTGGGGCTCTCGGGAGCTTTCCTGACATTCCAAAGAAAGTTTTAACTCCCACAAACGTGATTCTCACTGCTGACACGCAAATACGTTTCTGGAGTGTAGTGGCACCATCTCTGACGTCCTCTTTCCTCCCAACACATGGAAAACCTAACCCTACATCTGTCCCTCCACTGTTTTATAAACTATCACTCACCAGTTGCTCCTTTTGAACAGAACTGCTCTCCACATTCCTTGCTCCTGTTCCCTTATTTTCCCCTATTTTTCAAATCATGCCGACCTGATATTTCCTCCAACCAGGCCGTGAGTCCTCCCTTCCTCTTTTCTTGCATCTAAATATGTAGTTTTGGTCCTACAGTCCCTTGTTCTACACCTCTCAGACCCTCCATAGCCTTATTCCTTGATCACACACCTTCCTCCCCTCTCGCCAGCCTTATTCCTAACATACAGCAAGTAGAAAACTGTCGAGTTGATCTGCATGCTGAATTTTCCATCCTCAGTAAAGTGTCGTCCTCTTCAACATGTCTTTTGGGCATAAAACTAATAACTTGATGGCTTTGACGAAATCCCAGCAAGTTGCGTTAGGTTTACATTGTCGAATTTGTTCAAGAAGGCGATCTGTTTGTAAAAGTATTTCAGTTATGCAACTTATCTTTTATTTGGCATGAAGTGGAGATTAAGCTTTGTACGTCACGCTCAAAATTTGACCAACCGCTTTTGGTTTTATGCACACTTTTGTAAGAATCACGTTAGATTTATCTTCTTAAAACATTTTTTTTTAATTAATCAAATCTAATTTGATGACAGAAAAAGAATTGTACAGTAAAAAAAATAAAAAATTCTGACAGTATACCATGTGTGTACTTACACATACAAATGTTTCCAATGATCCGTTCGTAATACTCTGTGGTAAACAAACCATTTTATGAAAGTATGGTGTGTTCTTGATTGGTCACATCAGTAGAAGATTGGAATTGTTAGCGAATTTTTAAATTCAGTGTTTTTCTTGATTGATAGATGTTAATAAATCTGTTGGTCAAAGAGAGTTCATGTCTAATAGTCCCCAAGGTGAAGAATCAAGTTAGGATTGTGATCGTTAAAGGTTTAGGTCAGGGTCGACGCTTCTGCTGTATGTTAGGAGCAGATCCCATGTCCCATAATTCCCCTGGACCACATCTTTCATCCTTATCCGATTCTCTCTTTTTTTACAATCCTCCTTGTTTCAAACTCCATCGAACATTTATCTAAGCAACCAGCTGACAGAGAACCATTAAAGCCAGCGTCACGTCTATCCTAACCACACCACTACCTCCTCATCCCTCTGCATTCTCCTTGCTGGAGCTCTCAGTTGTTCAGTCTGTGGGGGTGAGGGCTTCCCAGACACCTTTAACCCTTTAAGTGCCCAGGCTATCCATACGTCACACAGAGGAAAGCTGGCAGCAGGACATCAACTCGCCCTCTTATCCTTCCTTTTCTTTATCAGCACACATTCAAACCCACCCCCACACACACACCCACACACGCCGATACCCAAGTGTGACTTTAACGAACCTGGAGGCACAGGTATTTGACTCTCTTTCCTTTGCACGGCCTGGGAAAGTACAGCCGGAGGGAGGGGGAAAGGCAAGCATGCTGGGGTAGGGTGTGGCTGGTGGAATGATTTGTTTTACTGAAACACCATAGATTTATGAAATAACTGCAGTGCTGTGAGAAAGTCTTATCACCCTTTTATTTCGTTTCACATTTTGGTTCAAAGAAGCCAGGCTTTCTTAGGGTGTCTTCACACCTGATAATCCGGTAGATTCGGCTCGATCGGGGATCAAGATTGCAGCATTTGCTACATTTTCAGCTTGTGCGGTTCTCTTTCACACTGCTCTATGTCAAACCATCCAAACCATTTGAAGAAGCTGTTCACCCCCTTGTTTGTAGTGATGTTGCACCAAAACTACTAAATGAAGCAACACAAAAACCTCCAAAGGCGACACGAACTGTAAGCGAAAATGGAGTGGAGACAGATTTTAGCAGTTTTAGGCTTTCCGTTTTGTCTTTGGCAAAAACCATGAGCCGTCTAGCAATAGACTCGAGCATTTGTTTTGGTTGTATTTACCCAGAATGCCCTACACTAAAGTTCACTTCCTCCCTTTGGAGCGGCCTACCGTCCAACACATGAGCATTCGAACCACGCCAAAGTTTACTTCAACCAAACAGAGGCTGAGGTTTTCAGGTGGATCAGAGGTCGCCTTTTTGGTCTGCATCAGAATTCGATCGCGTCCCTCCCCAAACCAACTGGACCTTCTACGCAAACAAACTAGAGTTTGATTAAAGCAGACTTAACAGGTTTGTTGTGAACGCACCCTTACAGTTCTCCTAAATAATATTGATTCAGATTTTTCAAAGCTTTTCTTTGGACTTTTAAAGCACATTTTTACTCATTTTCAGTTGACTATCTCACAATGTTCTGTGTTTTATTTGTGCTCCTTCTGTTTTGGGCCATAAACCCTTCAAGCATAAAACAGTTCATCAACTCAAGAGTTAAGTCAGTTGTTGTGTCTACATTATGAGGGAAACGATGACCAAGAAACTATTTTAAATTTAAACTCATAACACAAGGCAGGAGTGGGCAACCTATTCCTCCAAAAGGCCAAATGAGTAACTCTGATTGCTGGTAAGGGCTTCATTATTGGAGGAATCTAATCGCTTGAAGTTTCTTTGAAAATAATCTTTCAGCTGTAGGTAGAAGTAGCCAGAGAACGTTGAATGAAATTCAACCTTGCTGACGACAAAACCTTTTAATATTTGAAAAAAACAATTGTCATAAAAATCTGCAAGTTTAAATTGTTAATTCATGATGTAATCCCAGAGAACAAGTCTGTTTGCTCCACGCAATCAGAAACATCAAGGATGGATCTCTCATCAGATCCTCTGCTGGGTCTGCGTTGGATTTTGTTTTCTTAATTCTTAAGGTAAAGACGCGAGTTTAGCAACCGTCTGAGACTGATACTTTTTTCTCCTTCTTTATTTTATACTTAAAAACATATATTTCTCTGTAACAAAGGCAGCAGCAGACAAGCAAAAAGTCCAATGAAAATCTTCAAAAGACCTTAAGAAAGCCCGAAGAAGACGAATTTTAAAAGACTACAAGCTCATTTACGTCCTTTGGAGCAAATTGTGAAGAAACGAGGGATGTTTTAAAACTCTTTAACAGCACTTTATGTTTAATAGATGCCTGTTAATTAAAATAGTAGCGGAGTGAAGGAGCCAGGTAGGGGAGCCTGTTTGTTCATCCTCCTCAAATGCATGTAGCGGCTGCATGAACATGAGCCTGTGATGCAGACGACGGTTCAGCGCAGAGAGTTGAGCTCAAGTTAAATGTATTTTGAGACTCTTGTCTGATGTAAATTGTCAGAGTTTACATCAATGTTAAAAGTTGTAAAAAAAATCCCTACAGAAGAGGCTCAAAGACACTTGACAGATGAAGTGACAGAAGTTGAAATAGTTTAATATTGTCCTGCCGCAGTGGGCTTCGTTTATCTTCATGCTGAGCCCATTTCGATTTTTTATTTTTTCTTGAGAAGAAAATCTTCAAAAATATTTTAGCAATAAAGAAGAAGTCATATTTGTGAAAATCCAGCTGTTTGAGCCCCTGCACAGAGTAATGCCTTCTTAGTCTTTTATCTTAAAATTCATTCTTTGAAAAAACCCCAGGAGAAATTGTTTCTCTTCATGTTCACTTTAGTTTAGTTCGACTAATTGCATCTTTGTGACTTATAATACGAATAGCAACAGATCAACTTTGTCTGATAATAAAACTTCCAGTCCCAGTTTTTGTATTGGAAAACGTAACTATATTTTCTAAATAATATAACATTTTCTAAGCGTTTAGTATGTAAGTCTAAGGTTATAATTATGTCTAATAATTTCTCTGCTTCTCAAACTGGGAGTAAAGGAACAATATGTTTATTCGTTGTAGTTATTTCCCTAACAGACCTACTGCTCAGATGTTGCTTTCTGTAGTTTTTAAACAGCGCTGCTTTGATAATTCACAGGTTTCTAAAAATATCTGGAATCATTTAAACAAAGTAAGGCTTTGATATTTAAAAAAAAAAAAAATAGTGTCAAAGTATGACTTGCTGATCTACACTGCCCCCTGGCGGATAGGTTTGTTGTAGCAATCTGAAAATCACTCCACTTCTCCACCCTGCACCACATGACTTCCTGTTGACAAGTCAATGTCTCCTCCTTTCTGTTATCTGTTGCTTTCCTCCCCTCTTCCTCTCACCTCCTTTCTTGGTGTACTCTTCCTGTCCTTTTTGCCCTCACAACGTAGTCGCTCCCTCTAAGGATGCTAAGGCATCGCAGCTACCCTCCCACCTTCGCCTCTTCTTGCCTCCCATCATCTGTTTCGGCGCTACACCGAAACACAGCGCTGCTCCAACAACGCACAAAACACCTGCAGTTTCGCTGTGAAGCATGACGTTTTTATGAAACCAGATAACTCGACGAAGCATTGTACAGATGACCTTTTGTCGGCATGGAAACAGTACAATAGCTTCATATCTGTGTGCGTGTTATAAACACAACTATAACGCTTCCGGCATTCTCCAAACAAACGCTGAATGTTTCAAAGTCGTGTGACTTTACCGTGCATGTGGCGACAATCCTCTGTGAGAATGCCATTTTGTGCTATCAAAAGCATGTGTGTGTGTGTGGGACGACACACACATACTCACACACACATCCTGGTTTCTTGAGTGTCCACTCATGACTGATGAGTGAAAGACGGCTCTGAGGTCAAGCAAACCTGGAAAGGATCTCCTTGTAAAAGAGTTTAAAAAGCAATCCTCTTTTTCTGTGCAGATGTTGTGCATGTTAAGGAACTTTGATGCGAATTCCTCTAGGTGCTGCATTTATAACGAGGACAATTTGTGCTGAGGGTCCGGCCTAATTGATCATTATGGCCTGATTAGATAGGAGCAGTGAAAATGGATGCACCGATTGAGATTTCACTTCCAATTACAAAGCTAGTCCTTCACCGGCGCTAAAGCAGAGGATGTCCACAGAAAGGAAGGATTTAGATTAAATTTGTCTTTTGTTGTGTTTGTGGATCCTGGAAAGTGCATCAGATTTAAGCAATCCCGATAGAACAAATTTTCCCCAAGAATAATGTTGCCGTGTTAAGTTGGGAGTGTTAACTCAGCTTACAACAAACATTGAAGCAAGAATGTAACTGTACAGTTTATGATACCAGTAAAGCAACAAAGTATGGATGGTTTTGTTTTTTTGTTGGTATTTTTGTTTCATGTGGCAGATTATCTGGTTGATTTTAGTATTTGGAAAACATCGGCTTAGGTATTTCAGCTGTCCATGTTTAGCTAAATATCCTGCCATTGCTTACTGCTAAGCAGCATCCATCCATCCATCCATCCATTTTCTTACACCCTTGTCCCTAGTGGGGTCGGGACCCTTTAGCTAACGTTCTGGGTGAGTGGCGGGGTCGCCAGTCTGTCACAGGGCAAGCTAAGCAGCATATATTGGTCTTTTCTGCAAATAATCGGCTGAAAAAACAATATTCTCTCAATAAATTAGAATGTCATAGAAAACTAAGTGATCTATCTTTTTTGGAAATGTATAATGATTGTGGTTTATAGCTAATGGAAAAGTTCAGATTCCAAGAAATTCTACTATGACATTAGCTTGGCCATTGCCTTCCTATGCAGTTCCACTCGATTCTCATCTCTCGTCAGCGCTCTAGCTGGGATTTCTCCCGTTCACTTGGATCCCTCCGGTAGAATTTCAAACGAGCCAATCGGCAAACAGAAGGAGAAGTTGTGAGCGATGATGTCAATTTTCTGCGCCGTTTTAGAATTGCAGTTTGTCTGTAGTTTCAGCAGTGGCTGTGGACGAAGTGAACAAAGTCGTTCAGTCCGTGTCAACCACGCCTCCAAATATCAAATTAACGTGAACAGCCGCCTCGTTCGGCTCAGCACTTCTGTCTTCGCAATGGAGGATGGTTGTTTATAGCACAGACAATTTCCAGTTAGCCTTGTAGCGTCAAATTGGTGCATTACGTCACGGCCACATGTTAGCAATTGGACAAAATTCAAAACCTCAACAGAGTCCACGGCTCCAGGAAGTAATCGTTTCTCAATAGCCGAATGTCCAGTCCCTCTTTAGGAAGCAAAACGTGCAACAAGGGGGCTGGTTTTTAAACAGGCTAATATTACATAAAACCGAATACAAATGATGTTGATACAAAAATGTTGGGCAACTGAAAAGTATGTGCATGTGCTCAATAGAAATTCAGTTTTTGGTGATGTTCTAATTTATTGAGATGTACCCTATGTGAGATATAAAGCAGCGACTATCGACTGCTGCTGTTCAACAATCTTCTGGTCTCATCAAGCCGACTTCATCAGCTGAAAGGAAGTTTTTCACAGGTTAATGTCATGGGCCTCGTATAGGTGATCATTGAGGATTGTGTTTGTCAGTAGTGCCACATAAGGATCTGTATAATTCAGACAAACAGGTTATATAAAACCCAGCGTAGCTACAAGGGAGACAGGAAATTGCATCCTGCAGTCTGAGGGGGATTATGGAAAAAAAATGTAGCCTCCATGAAAGGTTGGCTGAGGTATATTTGTAATCAGGTAGCCATCTTGCTGTCTTTCCTTCTTTGTCTGTCTCTCATATAGATGTGTCTTTTCCTGTTTCTACCAAACCCCCCTCTTTCTTTCTTCCTCTCTCTCTCTTTCTCTCTTGTCTTGTGTCGGTTTGTCTCTTTCAATGTGTGTTTCTGTGTCTCTCTGTGTGTGTGTGGTTTTTTTTCTCGCTCTCTGTCTCTGTCTTCCTCTCTGTCGCTCTCACCCTGACTTTCGCTGTCACCACCTTCGTTGAAACCCCGACAGGAGCAGCACCCGGTAAAGTTCCTCCTTTGTCCTCTCCCGCTCTGCTCCCCGCGCACAGTAACCCGATCACGTTGGCTACTATCTCTTTCTTTCTTTGTTCTTCTGACCATTTTGTGCTCATTCTCACCGTTTCGCTGCCTTACGTTGTCACCGTGAAACAAACACTTAGACGTGTTTATTTTTATTTTTATTTATTTATTTATTTTACACATATGTAATTTTTATTTTTTTTGGGGACACCTGGAAAAATTCTAAGAAACGGCATATTTTATGTAGAAAATACTCAATTGAGAATGTCATGGAAGAAGTCTATCAAAAAATATGTGCACACTTGCTTCCTTACATATCTAGCCATACATATTACAGAATTAATGAATATCTGTAATTACGAGAAAGATCTAACTTTGAAGAAGCATATATTTATACCCAACTGTTTTAAGAACATTGGTACGAAATACTTAGGATGAAAAACCCAATGTGTTGGTTTGAAATTGAGCTTACAGTTTGGCAGACATGAGATGTGATCTGTCCATTTCCCTTATTTGGATAAAATTATGACGCATTTATGAGCAAAATTGGCTGCAAATTGGCTAAATGTCCAAGGCATGAAAAGCTTAACAAGTTTCGTGAACAATTTGAGCAGCATTTTGGCGCGCTTTATGCAGCTCAGTATCATTTTTAGCTAGTTAGCATTCAGATGTTTGGTTTGAGAAACCCAAACTTGAGGGACTGCAAATTTAATTTGGCTTCAAGAACTATTTTTATTTATTTTTTTATTTTTATTTTTTGCTAAACATTACTTTAAGTAATTAAAATATCAAGTCCATTTATACTAAGATCTTTTTCCAGAGATCTTTACATACAGCTCTGGAAAAAATAAAGAACCCACTTCACTAAACCTCCTGGTTATTCCACCAAATATTGATTTCTGGACTCTTCCGGAGTGAAAACGTTAGTGTTGTTGTTTTCTTTGCATTATTTGAGGTCTGAAAGCGCTGTTTCATTATTTTGACCATTTCTCATTTTCTGCAAATAAATACAAAATTTTTGCTTGAAATTTCAGAGACATGTTGTCAGTATTTCATAGAATAAAAGAACAATGTTCATTTTACTCAAACATTTACCGATAACAAGTGAAATCAGAGAAACTGATTATTTTAAGTGGTTTCTTAATTTTTTTCCAGAGCTGTGTTTATTAAAATTATCAGTATGTTGTAACAGTATAATATAGGACAGATAATCTGTGAAAGTATTGATCTCCTCTGCCGTCTCTCAATGCTCCCAGTACTAACTGCAGACATACACCAGCTCAATCAGAAACAACCAATCAGAGCCAGGAGGAGGGTCTTAACGCTGCCAACTATGCTACAGACGCTTCACCACAACATAAACAGCCATGAATGCTAATGTTAGTTAGCAAAGCCACTTTTGACAGCATATAAACAGCTTATCTGTAACAGTAAGCTGTTTCTCCACCATTAGCACATCTAGTATCGAGTTTATAATGTTGATTGGCAGCGCTAAGCCCCTCCTCTTGGCTGTGATTGGTTATTATTGACCGGAGCGGTGTATTTCATCAGACAGCTATAGCAGCCCAGGGAGGAGATGGAGGAGCTCAGTCTTTTCACAGATTATCTGTCTCATGTTATACATTATACTGTAACAGCAGTTGAAACAAATATGGAAAAAAACATATTTTTGTAAAAGTTACATACCGCAGCTTTCTTTTTTTTTCTCTCTCTCTAACCCAGGTTATGCTTGGGTTATGCAAGTTCTCCGGGTCCTGAAGCAGAAGTTTTTAAGGTCGATACGGTGCGGGGGACGAGGGGTGTAAAATGCTACATGGGCATGAGAACTTACCAAGGCACTGTAGCTGCTTTCTTGAAGCAAATCACTATGAATGCAGACATCATCCGACAATTGAAGAGACACAGTGCCAGCGTGGTGACATCACCTCCTTCCCCACAAAAGGAAACTTCCAGACGATAAAACCGCCACATCTCTCTGTGATTCTTTTATTTCCTCCCTCCATATTTCTCTCCTGCGCCCTCGCAGTACTGACACTGTGAAACCCATTATCGCTCAGTACCTGGACATTTCTTTTGAACAGAAGGCTAATAGTGAATGGCTTCTAGGAAAAGACAGATTTTTAGGGAAATGATGATTAAAAAAAAAAAGAGAGGCATATTTGAAGTTATGCAACAGTTTCCGCTCAGGCTGTTTCCACTGACTTCCAGCAGCAACTTGAAAAGGTCACCTCTAACAAGGACCAGCAAAGTTAAGGTGCTTTCACCTACAGTGGTGTATTAGGGCCGTTGTAGATAAGAGGAGAAAAAATACATTTCTTCCAAATATTTCTAGATTATTTTCACATGTTCATGATTTTTCAAGAAAAATCATGAATTCCAAAGAAGAAAGTGTTATTATTTTTAATAACACCTTGTTGGATCTTCATTTCAATGAATCGAGAAAAAAATCTATATATATGTTTTGGATGATGTCACCGAGCAACTTTATGTTTTCCTGGGAAATTTAAGTCCACCATCTCAAAAGAGTATTTTGAAAAACAAAAGCTTCTGATTGATCGGTGGCAGTCGAGTGAAGTGATGAGATAAAAAAAAAAAAAGCAGAATTCACCAATTAATTCATTTTTCCAAGGATTTACTTGTTGCTGAATTTATTTTTTAAACACACAATATCAAAGTCCAAAAAAAAACAAAACAAAGATTTTTTGTTCTTTTTTTAAACCACAGAGAATGTTGTAGGAAATCAAGGCTCACATAACTTTGTAAAGGTTGTAAACATCTGTAACGTGTGTGTGACCCTTGACCCACCGCAACCCTTATCCAACCCTGCATTAAGACGTCGTCATTCTTCTTCAATCGGTAGAGTCACATGGTCTTGAAAATACCATAAAGAAAACCCTCTGTTTGTCTCCTTCCTGTTAGACTCTACATTGATTTTGAACGCAGCTTACACTTTTACCAGGAGACGAACCAGGCTGTCTACACATCAGCTTCTCATTCAGACTGAGATTTTGGTGGGAAAACAGGAAAATCTTTAATGAGGTTATTCCAAGGTGGGAATTTTCAAGAACTCCCATTTTCTATCGTAGAGGAAAAAAATCTGGGTGAGAAATCAGGAAGTAGGAGCCTCCAAAAAAAATACAAGAACAATGTGAGCAAAGGTTGCAAATATTTTAGGAAAATATCTTTCTGTTTTTCCTGTTTATTTCAATGTGCAATTTCCTTTCTATTTTATCACTACTAACTCCCGCAGGTGACGGTTTGTTTTTCTGAGGAAAAAACAAATGTATGAAAATAACTCTAATACATTAAGCAGGCCCCCACACAGCCTTGTTCATAATCTAACCTGCTTTAATATATTTATTTATTTTTTTGGTACGTTTAGTCTATGAACAGTAACGCATACACTTAATCTGAACATTTGAACGCTATAATATTATATAACGCAGATTAATCAAACTACCATTTTGGCCGAAAAGCCTCTTTCCGGCGGAGAGTTACCAAGGTAACAATAGGGCATTATGAACTCAACGCACGGGGAACGACGAACGATTGCGAAAGGCGAACATTTTCTGCGACAGCAACAAAAGCGGAACATTTTTGAACTTTATGTTGCATTGTGAGCCTGCGTGTTCATGTCTGTGAAATTTGACATGCCCGAATTCTGCCGGTCGCTCAGCTGGATGCGGACAAGCGATCATCGCCTCATCGCGCAAGTTCCATTTGAAACAAAACGACTTCCTTTAAACCTTCCTGACTATAAAAACCTGGAATACTGACACTCTTCAGATATGTTTGGTTCAAGGCAAAAAAAAAAAAATGTTTTTGAAAACATGCATACAGTGGCAATTTCTGATATGAGCGATATTGGCGTTTGACCAGGGTGGCATCAGAAAGGGGCATCACAACCCAAGAAGTAGAAAATCTCTGCTTTCTGCTACAAAAATTATTAGAAAATAGCTTGGATTTTTGTTGGATTGTGGCAGAAAAAGGAGCTTGCCTGGGGCGCCATTCTCGCAAGAACCACAACTGCACCCATATTTATAATTCAGGCTTACCAAGTTAGAAATTGATTAATCACAGCGCAAGAGTGTGATTAATCTAATTACATTTTTTAATCGATTGACAGCACTTGCTTAGTCACAATGTTTTTACAAAATTATGAAGGCCGACTTGAGATATTTTGAGGGGAAAACAAGGCAATGACTCAACATTATGTTGCTCTATCAAATGAAATTCCAAAAATATGTGTGTTTGGGATTGTAGTGTGACAAAATATGAAATTCCGCCCGAATTAATACATTTACAAGGCACTGTCATTACTGACCGAATGCCTCTGAGAACTGATGGCAAATATCTCACACATAATGAGGCAAACAAACATCAAAATTTACAGTCCAAGCATAGAACCCAGGAACAAAAGGCACCTCTCTGAAGAGAGGTCACCAAGTTTTCTGAGCACACATACCTCACACAGACAGACAGTGGACATGTGTACTGAGGTCAGATGAGTCCAGCGTTCAGTCAGCAGGAAAAGAAGTCGAATCTCAGGTTGACTAAAAACGACAGCGCTGTAGACATCGATGCGACGTGGCCGTGATCGAACGTGCTAAACCTCTAGCTTAGCGGTAAACACAACAAAAAGAGAAGAACTGTGAACAACAAACCGTGACTTGGACCGACAATGAGGTCGAGCTTCTTCGCAGCGTCATGTTGGATTCTAAAGCTGATGAACAGCAAGAGGAGCATGTAATCTGCTGTTACGCGTGGTGTATATGAGGCGTTTGGGTTTATGGATCATTATTAGCATTAATACTAGTAATGCTACTAGTATTAGTCTATATTAGTAATGTCACTATAGGTTAGTTTAATTGACCAACCTATAAAGTTTTGATGAGGCAGTCTGTCTTATCAGATATTTTGTCCCAACCAAAGTTTATAGGTGTTTTATTTTAAAAAATGTACATCCGAAACTTGCCTAGATATGCTTACTGTGTTTCATGTTGTGCTAGGCTAGGCTAATGTTAGCGGTTGATGATTTAGCTCATTGAATACTTTCGATACAGTTCAAGTTAACCTTGGGTCGATAAAAGTTGAAGTAAAACTTATTCTCCTGTTTCACACAGATGAACATGTTCACTTTGAACAGGGTAAATATTAAAGACTGGTGTTTCAGCTGCTTTCTGCTCACCTCTACACAGAACTCTCCTGGGAGATGGGAGACATATGTACAGTGGGGGGAAAAAAGTATTTAGTCAGTGACCAATTGTGCAAGTTCTCCCACTTAAAAAGATGAGAGAGGCCTGTAATTGACATCATAGGTAGACCTCAACTATGAGAGACAAAATGAGAAAAAAA